>CAHIKZ030001250.1:387500-455000 GCA_903632075.3 Acanthosepion pharaonis
TTTATCTTCGGACTCAGTGACTCTAATTGAAGCATTCCGAGAGGCATTTTGAGACAGGCAAACTGAACATTCTAAAGACGCTTCGTTATCTCTTATTCGCATGGCAGACCTGGCGGCAGCGTTTTTTGTGACCTAGGCAAGTTCTTTTCTTTGGTGGCATGTCTTAGGCAAGTATGAATTGTCAAATAGAATGCATGGGCAAATAGCAGAAGAGAACGATGTAAAGCTACAGGGATCACTAAGCTCGAATTACTTTAGGAAAGGTTAGAAAAATAAATGTTGAGTAATAAAAAAGCAAGCTTAGTTATTACTACAGTGAATACAATGCAAAAACTGGCAGGACAATAAAAAATAAATCGGGAACGGCTATAAACGACAATGAAAGCAACGCTTTAAACTGAGTAGTAGGCTTCATGCAACGGAAAAGGAAACCTTACTTGCGAGAAATTGAACTCTTAGCCAAGAGAATGGGAATGTGTAATTTTGACTAAAAACCAACACTGCAGAATTATCTATCAAACAAAATAAAATCATCGAAATCAGATGAAAACTGTGGACACACGTAAGCAACATTTGATAACACACACACATACATACATACACACTCACATTTTGAGAATTAAAGATAAAGATAATATTTTTGTAATAATTTAAAGTATTTATTATTTTATTAATGTTTTCTTTTTTATTAAAGATATATATATACCAGAACAGATAGAAAATAGTAAAACGTTGCTGAGCGTTATAATGGGCAAGAAGTAGTGGAGAACCATTGACGCCAACAATTTGGCGGCACTGAAGAACTATTTATCAAACAAAAAAAATCATCGAAATTGGATGAAAATTGTGGAAACGCATAAACAACATCCGATCACACACAGGCGCATTTTGAGAATTATAGATTTAGAAGATATTCATATCAATATCGGCCAAATAAAGACTACCCTATGTGAAAATGCAATTGTAAACCAAAATTTCCAAGTATTTTACATTTGAGCTCCACTCTGAAGTCTTTAACACAACCGTGATAGTCTCCAGCTTACTGAAAAGCTGAGCAAGAATCATCAACTGATTAATTAATCTCTGATAATGACATTTTTGACAAGGACTATTTCTGTATACATCCGTCTCAGGCCCAACTTCCATATACAAACTACACGTCCATGAAGAAGTCTTTTTCAAAAAGAATGAGTTTTAATATTTCAATCTCTGTTTCGGTGCGGGGCTATACTTTTATAGTTACAATAAATAAATTAACATAAAATAAAACCTTTTCCTTTAATGCTAAAAAGAAAAACGGAAAAGAGAAACGTAACTTCGGTAGCAGAACTCCAAAGAGAGGCTAGCCCTTTTTTCAACCTGTGCCTTTACTGGGATCTGAATTCATCGTATCACATCGTTAACATGAAGCCGGGAATGATATCATGATAAGTAACTGATATGATTGTCTGGTGTCAGCCATAAATACAGGCTGATATAGAAGTACAGGACACCTATTGACGACGCCCATTGGACTACGCTATTGGCTATCCTATTGGCCTACGCCTATTGCCTACACCTATTGAATACGACTACGACGAGTACCAATTCAATTACTGCTACCTGCTAGATTGTTCTACTCGGTTACAGTAGCCTAAACCACTTAGCTACTTCGATCAAATATATCCCTTTTCCGGGATATATCAGTAACAAAATGGTTACACACAACAGCAGCCATCTTTTTTATTCGCATATTATAGCAAGTATTCATAACAGAATACCTTTGTAATAAAGAAAGTCCCCCTTCTCTCTATGTGGGCTTGAACGGCGGACACCATATGGCTTTAGTTTAATTGGGCGTAACATTTTTCTTACTAGAGAAACACCTCCAATTTATTTTCTACCGTAGCCAGAATAGCTAAGTAGATAGTAATTATGGCCCAGTTTTATTTGATAACTTCTATATGAAGTTGTTGCATATGGTCGATGTTAAAATCTTGTTAAACGCCTTTATTACAAATACAGATCTTCCAAGTGAAGTGGATTGGAAGATTAACGTAGAATTGCCCACCTCTACCTACTCTATAGCGATTTACTAAGTATAGCTTTTGATATGTCACATTTGAAAGTATGGAGCACCCTGTGAGGATCGAACTCACTACTCACACGTAACATATCTAGCAAGAAAAGCTAATCATTACGCAACATCAAAGTTCCACTCTTTGCCTGATGTATAGCCATTTACTATGCGTAGTATAGCTGAGGCACAAGACCGAAAGTATATAACGCCCAGAAAGGATCGAACATTCATAACGGATCTAGCCAGAAAAGCTTGCTAACCATTACGCCACATTGAAGCAGAAGCCTTTGCTTACTGTCTAGCGATTTACTAAATGCATCTTACATATGGGACAACTCCGAAAGTATGGAGCTCCGCTGGGAATCGAACTTACTACAAAATCGTAACTAATCTAGTGAGACAATATTTGGCTACTGTATAAACACCAAATATATAAGGTTTGGTTTTTAAAGCTATCAAGATTCATTTATCTTTTCAATAGGTTTTTATTTGGTAAGATAAAACCCATTATTTCTTTAGAACATATAGTCCTGGGTATAAGCTACATCCGACAGCAAAGCTTCCGATCAGGACAGTGTAGGTTTTGAGGAACATAGGAACAACTCTTAATAACTGTCTTTCCCATTTCCACTCTGACCCAGGATGGTAACAAAAAAAAATGGCGCTTTTCTAAACAATATTTATTATGAAAAAAGAAATATAACAATTCAACAATAACATTTTTAAACGATTATTACGGAGCGTGTGATTATCGAAACGCATTTTTATAACCTGCAAATAAAATAATATTCTTATTAAAAAAAAAGTAAACAAAGCAGCAATTTTTATTAACTCGCCTACAAAAACGCCTGATAATAATGCGCCAAACCAATATTACAGTAAAAATCTTAGATATGATGCATTATATTCAGCCAGATGTTAGTTATGCTTTGGTGCTAAAATGTGATAATAACAGTAATATAAAAAGGATTATTACAATTTCCAGTACTAAATTACTGTTGGCTTTTATCTTTTTTTTTTTTAAAGATTACCTGAATTGAATTAAAACCAGGGGAGATAAGTCTTGATTATTCATAACAGAGATTACATTTTTAATCACATAATCATGTAAAATTGAAAAAAAATTATGAAGGAAAACGGATAACATAGTAATACTGCATTATTTACATTATTCGGACTATTGTCCTCATCTTTGTCGCCATATTTATCAAAACGTTTTGTCCTTGAGGATACATGGCACAGTGGATAAAGGCGTTGGTTAGAGCCAGTGACAGGGCCCAAAGAGTGTGAGTTCAATACCCGGTTAAGACAGTGGAGAACTTTCAGAGGGGAATTAACAGGAGATAACTGATAATTGATACCCATTAAAAAACATGGCACGTGGAACTAGAACAGCCTACCTCAGTGAGCGAAATAAAGGGTTCAGTTCGACATTCTAACCACTTGAAGAAGACCGGAGCGTACAACGGCCGAAACGTTGTAATAAATATGGCAACAAAGATGAGGACAATAGTCCGAATAATGTAAATAATGTACATAATACCTCATCTCAGAAATATAGACAGATACTGAAGAAAGCCGGAGCGTACAACAACTGAAACGTTGTAATAAATATGGCGACAAAGATGAGGACAATAGTCCGAATAATGTAAATATTGTACATAATACCTCATCTCAGAAATATAGACAGATAATGACAGTAATACTGCTAGGAGTAACGACATCTTAGATACTACAAATTTCAGTGTTTTTATGTTTTAGGCATTGGTAAGTGAATGAATTCATAAAATGAAACTTAATATTTGAATTTTATTGTGGATTGACTGGAGATTCCGTGAAAATAAATGGTTTAATTCTAGCCAAGTAATGTTGGAAATATAATATGGCGACGCTGATAATACTCTTTCTGTGTTTCCTGTCGTTACTTTCACTGAATTGGTATTATTTGTTTAAATGAAACCGAGTTAGGCAAATGTCAAATAAAATTTTAAAAAAATAAAAAGGCATATTAATTTAATCATTAACTAAAGAAGTAAAAAGACGAAAGTAGGATGGTTAACAAATAATGAAATAGGATAACACAAGAAAAAAAAATGATGTTCAACGATTGTTAAGAAAAAAAAGAGAAAAAAATGGCTGACAACAATAGCAAATACATGAAAGAATAAAGAGAAACAGAAATGAATAAAAGAAAAAATAATTGAATGATGGAGAAATAGAAAATAGTCAAAGAAAACATTAAGAAGGCATAAATAAAATGTATTGAATATTAAACATAAAAGGCGAGAATGGACATAAATATACCTTTTATGACACAATAATTCCATTGGGGACATAAAAAGGTAGAGTTATAATCTTGGCAATGCTTGATAAGTATACTTTGATATATTTAGGGTGACATAAAGAATAATATATTTTCAGCAAAAGTATCAATAGAAATTCGACTGGGACGTGGCGCATGTGTGTGTGAGATGGCGACACATAGTCCACAATCATCAGAGATCGGTGTTTTGGCCCAGGTAAAAAATATTTCAAAGGGGAATTTTCTTATCAAGCAGAGCCAGCCTTATATTTCCGGAATATTTGTTATATTTTCCACCTTTGTTACACTTGTGGTGTAAAAGTGACAAAAATATATATATATATATATATATATATATATATATATATATATATATATATATATATATATATATATATATATGGTGTCCATAGTTCGTGTGCACTTTTAAAAAAATTTAACTTTATTTGTATTTGCGATAGAAATAATTTGTAAAAAGGATTAGAAAGAAGTAAATGTATATGTTTTAAGGTATTTTTGAAATTTTATTTAAGTTTACACATGTCCTCCATCATTAGCAATACAAAAGGTAATACGATTTTGAAGTTCACGGAAAACATTTGCCAACTGATTTACAGTAATGCCTGTAATCACATTAGTTATTTTAGCTATACTTAAAACTAAGTACATTAAACTTTTTAACGTTTTTTTTACAGATTATTCCTATCGCAAATACAAATAAAGTTATAATTTTTTAAAGTGAACACGAATATATATATATGCTAGTTTGTCGTATATAATAGTATGTAAAACAAAAGTGGAAATAGTGAGATTAATTTTGAAAATTATTTAAACGATATTTTTCGGTGATGTGGTTTGTGTTAATTTCATCTACTTTATGTCGGAATGAAAGTCTTAATGTAAACCCAGCAGCAGCATGCGAAAGCAGCAACGCGATTTGTCGAGAGCAGCCAATCAGCAAGCAGGAAATTAGGCGCCAAAAAGGTAGAGACGCCCGTGGTGACTCTAGAAAATTAGTAGCAGGCCAGCCGTTGACGAGTGAAGTCACATCAACGGCAAACTCCAAATAATAAGCTGAGTCCGCACGTTCCCCGAGGCAGAGAAACAAATCAGATTGTTCCAGTGCCGAGAATGTAAAAGGGTCTAATAGAGTAGGCCTTCGCAACTCAAATATCGTCATCTCAAGGAGGAATCCTGAATTCAAAGCCAGAGGCAGAAGACATGATCGAGATCTAACCTCCGGTCATCAGAAAAAATACATATAAAAAGGACGGTTATCAAGATCATCCGCTAAATCACAAAATATCAGATAAGTTCCTAAACCCCATCCCCCATATTATAATAGCTTGCAACAGTACAATAACATTATGTTCGTGCAAACACCATTACATACGTAATATCAGATTATTAATATTATCTCATTACATATGTTGAGTTCTGCATTCGTTATCGCTCATTTTCTCCCAACGTTGATTGGATGCAATATTTCATGCTATCCGTTTATATGTTATTGTAATTTGTCCCATTTTCGTGTTATTAAAAGTATTATATTTATTAAAATCCATTGTTTCGTTTCCTTTGGTCTACGGTCAGTCGAATGTGTCATTTAGGGGATCCGGGAAAATTAAATTCAAATAAATCCTAATTGAATTAATATTTATTTATTTTTTTTTACTTTATCTATTCCGCCGATGATATAATACAAGGGAAGCAACCCTAACTCCTATTCAAGAATCCTTTAACTGAACGTTAATTGAGAAATAAAAAGGAATATCATCGTACGGAATATATTGATCCAAACCTGGCCTTATCCATCCATACGATAATAACATTTCGGGGTGGATGTATGATAATATATATATATAAGGCTGAAAAACTAACATTCCATGCTTATGATTTATTACATTAGAATCGTTATCACGATCCAATTCATTTTTGAATTTGTAGTCCTGATGAATTGGATCCTGATTACGATTCCAATGTAATAAATTATAACCATGGAATATTAATGTTTAAGTCTTTTATACTCTATTCTTTCTCTGTCTAGGACATTGAGTTCTACCTGTATCCTATCTTTTTGTATATATATATATATATATATATATATATATATATATATTGGAAGTGCTGTCCGGCGTCCTTTAAAAGGGCTCTGGTGAAATAAATTATTATAATGGAACCTTGTTTTTCTTTATAATTTATATATTGACCACTATATATATATATATATATATATATATATATTAATAATATCTAGCATGAGACAAAGAACTTTTCACCAAACCTCGCAATGAATTCAATATTAGTCCTACCACTTCATATCAACTGAGAAAGTGAGACCGGGAAGGCTCAACGTGCCACTCTATTGGAGGTTAGAATTAGCTACGTTAATGGGATGCAGGAAGTGATCTTTGAGATGATTAATAAAAAGAATTATCGTTTTGGAGGCGTTAAAATGAACAAGCCACTCCTGGACCCAGTTAATAGGTCATTTTTTAGATCACCTGTTGATTTTATCTTATAGAGGCCTATTATCAAAACAGTTAAATTTCACGCATTTGTGGACTGCAGACGATCAGGCGTTCTAAATGTCTGAATTCCGAGAAAGCGTTGAAAGAAGTGACTCGCGCTGAAAAAAAAAAAACTGCAATGAAGCTGATTTTAACAATTAGAAAAAAAAAGCTAATAATTTCTGGGAAACAAATAACCACACGAGGATGCTGTCTGGCTAACCTAGGAATCGAAAACTGTTATTTACAGCGAAAAAAAAATGTTTACTTATCCGTCTTTTCTCTCTTTCTTGCGTGAGATTTCTTGTTTTGTTATTAGTATTTTTGTTAGGTCTTTTGACGTATAAGTAGCTATTTACTTGACCCCCTACTGTGTCAGGATGTGACAACAAGGTCACTTTTTAAAGTGGGGAACCCGAATGTTTCCACTCGGGTCACTGGTCTAAACCTGGTCTTAGCTGGTCATAGCTTGTCCAAGCTGGTCAGAGCTGGTCTAAGCTAGTCCTAGCAGTGATACCTACCAGCCCAGGGACGTATAAGTATGTTTGTTACAGCAACATTTTTGATTGAAGTATATATATATATATATATATATATATATATATATATATATATATATATATATATATATATATATATATATATGTTCAAAATTTTCGCAGGGTCGTTTGAGGACCTTGTGGCACGTAGTGCACCCGGTCTTTGAATTCTGGTATTCGGCTCTTCAAAACAGTTAAATTTACAGCAACATTTTGGATTGTTATATATATTTGGATTTTTTTTTCATTTCAACCTTTGGAAGTAAAGTCTGATGATCCAGATCCCTTTTAAAAGGGCTGTGGTGAAATAATTTATTACATGGAACCTTAAAGTGGTCTGTTTTTTATTCAAACAAATATATATATATATATGTGTGTGTGTGTGTGTGTATAAATATGTGTGTGTGTATAAATATGTGTGTGTGTGTGTGTGTGTGTGTGTGTGTGTGTGTGTGTGTGTGTGTGTGTGTGTGTGTGTGTGTGTGTGTGTGCGTGTTTGAAGTCAATTGCCTGAGTTTGTATATTATTATATATTATTATATTCGGAAGTCAATTGCGTCAGTTTGTATATTAGCCCGTTTACTGACGTCATTACCGAAAATGAAGTATCTATTAGAATTTTCCTTTAATATTGTTATCTTCCTGTATTTTCCAACTTGTTTTTTTTTCTAACAGTTGTCAGCATTTTCATTTCCTTTTTCGCAGTTTTAATTCGCCGAATTCGTTCCCCCTTCTTTCGGTCTGTGAAATTTCTCAACCCCACGAGACCAACTTTATGTCTGCTGTTTTGTCTCTTTCCGAGAATTTACATTTTTAAATCTGTGAAATGAACGTTTATAAAGAATCTTTTTTTTTTTCATTATTCTCTCTTCGTCTCACGTTTATTTACACTTTATTTGCTCATGCTATACGAACGAAACTTGTATTTCTTTTTCTTTCATTAATTTTTGTTAGATTCTCTGTCTAGGAATTATTTTCTTTCCTCTTTTTCAATGTACCACACATTTTGATCGTGTTTTCAGCATGCAACCTTATATGGTTATGAAACCAAAACTGATTACGTCTTAGCAACATCTGTGTTTTATTTAAAATGTGTCCCAAAAATGATAATTTTCTACGCTTCTCTCTGTGTGTGTGTGTGTGTGTGTGTGTGAAAAATATATAGAAAATAGGAAAGGACTCGTTAGGTAAATAATCCAAAGTTCTTTAGTATTTTTGTTATTATTTTTTAAAAAATATTGCTCGATACAAAAGTATATATATATATATATGCGTATATATGTACATTGATTAGTATAAAGCCACAAATTAAATTTTAGATTCTTAATATTTTGATTTTATAGACATGTTACTAAATTATACTATTTGTTGCTATACCTAATATATAATCGGTACTTAGTCCCATTAACTTTTGACGCAAATCTTAAGTTTTCACCTGATTCGGCTAGAGCATTGGACAGTCATTAGAATATTATTACGCACTAGGCTAGACTTGACCCGTTGGGTCACTGAAGCTTCAGCTTATAAAACAGTAAATTTGATTTCAACATTGAAAAAAAAAAAAAATGGGAAAAAAAGGAAATTATCTAATCTAAAGGAAGTTGAAATAAGAATATTTGCCTTATAAACCTTGTTTTTTTTTATTCTTTATTAACGTAGAATTTTTTTATAAATCTGATTAACTTAAAAGTATTTTTAATATCAAGAAATATTTTTAAATCATATTCACTTGAATTTTTTGTTTTAAAATATGGCAAAAAATATTTTTTGTTCTAATATTTCAAATATTGTTTCTTTAATGAGAGCTGAAATCACGCAATCACAGAGATATGGGAAAGAGAGAGAGATGTAACGAGACAGAGAGAGATGGAAAGAAACTTAAATTTTGCCCCCGACGGCTGACGTACGCATGATTCACAGACTTTTAGTGATAGATAGATAGATAGATAGATAGATAGATAGGAGGAAGAAAGAGAAACAAAAAGGGATGGATCAGCGATGGTAGTGGTGATGATGGTGGTGGTAGTGATTGTGGCCATGGTGACTTCTCAGTTATTTGTAATGTTCTTTTGTTATTTATCAGTGAATTATATACAAATTTTGTTTTATAAGTTATGTAATACAAACACTTATAATAATATTTCTTTAAATATTATTAGTAACTATATATTAATTGTATATACGTGTAAAACATATTCGTATAACAACAGGATTAGGGAGATTTGAATATGGTTTCCTTTTATTGAACATAAGAGAGAAAAAATCAAGGAAAATCTCGTTGAATATTGAAGTTATGTTGGTGTCTGATGAAGCACGTCATGTCTCCTTGTGATCTAAACGCTTATAAGATAACCATTGTTGTTCATAATAGTAATAGTATGGCGATCTTCATCATACACACACATATACCCTTACAAATTCAAATTTTTAACAGCATTCATTAAATGGAAGGAAGCAACGCTGCCATCTGAAGCGACAATTGTAAAATCGCTATATTTTCATATTGTAAATTTTGTGCACTTTTGGGAGAAATGGTTCCCAGATGTCTCCCCAAATCCCAGGCACCTTCATATGGAGAATGATTCTTACTGCGCAGATTCCTAATTCGATGGCTACCTATATAGACAGAACAAAGACGACCAACATCAGTGAGACTTTCAGCTGCCACAGAAATCCACGTCAGTCGAAGCTATGTGCCCATCTCTTCACTCACTCTCAAATTACATATTCTATCATACTTACTGTTGTGTATGATACACCTAATTTACATAAGCGGACTACCGACCATATAAATATGGGTTGGTACCGGAAGACGGGGAAGATAGTAGAGATTAAGAAATTGAATCCAGAGACTCTGCCCGACTGCGATTTAGTCAACCCATTATGCAGGAACAGTCTTCCCAAGAATATACCAAACTAACTGTAAATATTGTGTACCTATTCTTTGTTTCAATACATTTTGTTAACGTACATTTTGTGTTGTATTATTCCATGCTTATTTAAGCTTCAACACTTACATAATTTTCCTCTTGAACGACAGAACTGTCTAAAACATTTTTAACAGACTAATAACTCTATCATTTACTTTTCACAGAACATTGATAAACTTTTATAGTCAAAGAGAGACTACTCTCGTCTGACTCATTGCATGCTTCTTTTTCGTATATATTCTTTACTGCACCCTTTGTTGAATACAATTGATATATATATATATATATATATATATATATATATTGATACCTTTGCCTTGTCCTTTGTTCTTGTATCAGTTTGGATTCCTAAAACAAAAATTAAATAAATGTGGTGAGAGGACGAGACACGCTACATCTCATTGAAAACTACGACGTTCGTTTGGAATTGCGCCACAATAGTAAAAAAAATATAGCAGTATGACGCCTGGCCTCCTGAAGGTTATGACCCACTATGATATGGATATTCTCCGGTGCCCACAAATTAGCCCCCATCTATGGGTAAATAAGAACTAACGAAAAATATTAATAAACCGCATAGGTCGTCACGTGGATCAACAAAGACGGCGATTTCCAGTGAGGAACCAGTCTGGGCTCGAAAAGACTGCAACTGGAACAAAATCTATCCAAGGAGAGGTAGAAGAAATCTACACCAAGGGCAATTCTCACGTAGGCCCTACATATTCATTAAAAGAAAATCCCAGAAAAAAAACAATGAATAAATGCTCTAGGTAAGAGTATAAATGATATCCTTTTACACCGCTACGATAAATCCGACAATGATAACAACGACCAAATCCACCTATAATATCTGGCGAGAAAAGTACCCCTTAAATAGACTAAATATCAATGCCAACAAACTAGCCAATATCAGGCATGAAATCATAAGGGAAAAAAAAGAATATCTTACATAGAACTGGAAAACATTCGAGAAAATATCAAAAATAGATTAAACGTTAAAATCGAGGGGCTAAATGCCAACAACCCTGAGGAGACAAATACAGAGGAACAAATAGAAAATAGTTGTAATAATCCCTGTGAGTTACACAAGCAAATAGAGGAAGATCATGACGATTATGAGAAACAGATGACATAAAATACCCGATATAAATGGGAGAATGAAAAGGAAATGTCTTTCGAGGAAAGGCCGACAATTCCAAAAGTAAGAAAGAACCGTCATGTAAAGGAAACCCTCCTAACCAAACAATTAGAAAAATAAGAGACGGAATGGAAAGAACGATGGAACTCACAGAAATTAATCATCTTATATACGTAGCCTCGGCCACGATCGCAGAAGCAATAAGGGAAAAAGTAAAAACACAACTTAAAAAAAAGAAAAATATGCCAGTCTGAAAAGAAATAATAGAAGCCGAAATAAATAAACTAAGCGAAGTAGACAAAGGGCTGCAAAATGAAAGAAAGAAAAAAGAACATAAATGAAACGGAGTTTGACATAAAGAATAAAACTGACGTACCAAAAGTTAAAGACAATCTGCAATAACAAATTCAAGCAAAGCCACAGAGTATAAAAAAAGCATCTCCTGCCAAAACAAGATCTTCAAAGAAGATGCCAAGAAACTATAACGAGAACTTCTAAAATATAAAATAGAGATAAATGACCAGCCTAATATCAAGAAAGCCGATGAGTTTTGGTGCAAGATGAGTGAAAACTGTAAAATTCAAAATGAAAGCGCTAAATGGATCAAGTAAAAACAAGAACAACACACACGTAGAGTGCCAAAAATGGAATGCACCAGGAATAGACAAAATAGCCAATTTTCGGATAAAAAAACCTATCTAGCACCCATCAAGACGTCACATAGGCATAGAATAATATAATCATAAACCAAACAAACGCTGCAAGTGGCTCACGTGGAGAGTAACATAGCTATTTCCTAAAACCGTAGAGACAGAGAATTCATAGAACAATCAGCCCATCGCCTGGCTACCAACAATGTAGAAGATCCTCACTTCTATAATAACCAAGATGTAATACAACTTCCTTTAGAAAGTTTCATTCTAATCATAACATGCCTAATCCAAAGACTGATGTAGACCGTCTATACATACTCCGTAAAGAAGGTGGAAGACGTCTTAAACAGCTAGAATTGTCATACAAGACAACAACTATTGGCTTACTAACATAGACGGAAACGAAAAAGAGCTGGATGATACAATTAGTTAAACAACACGAAGCAGAAAGAACAAATATTCAATCATGAAGGAAGATTGTAAATACAAACGAGATTTACATTTAGTAGATTCTGTAGAAAACCAAAACAGAACCCAAGAACCAACTGTTGTACCAAAAAGTATTAAAAAGAAAGCCAAGGATAAAGTTCTTGAACAGATGAAACAACTCTGGGAAGACAAGCTTCTGCATGGCCAATATTCAGAACGAGGCTAATAAAACCGATGTTAATAACGTTAACAATTATAGATGGTTACATGCATCTGGATTAGAGGCTGAAACGGAAGGATTTATTCTTGCACCGCAAGACCGGGATTCTTTTCACTGGGAACTTTCAGGCAAATATCATATATAATAGTGTGGATCCAAAATACAAGTTCTGTGACAAATATCAGGAAACCATAAACCATCTAATCTCAGGATGTATTTGCGCCAAATGAATATAAAAATTGTCGCGATAAAGTGGGACAATACTTACACTGGATAATGTGCAAACATTTTGGAAAAGATGTTGATAAACACTGCTATGAACATCACTTAGCACCGGTTACAGAAACAGCAGACATCACAATTCTATGGGATTACACCAGCAAATAATTCGGGCATACTTGTCAAAAAACGAAAAGAAGAAACTTACCAACTAATTGATATGGCTTGCCCAGTGGACTGTAGTAGACAAACCAAGGAATTTGAAAAACTATCGAAGTATAAAGATCTGGAAATCTACATAGAAAAAAAGTGGAAATTGAAAACATGAATAGTACCAGTCATAGTAGGTGCGCTTGGAATGATAAAAAAGGAACACAACAACACATTGAAAAATTCCTGGAAACTCCAGCTTAAGAGAAATACAAAAATTGTCTATATAAAGAAAGCTCACACACTAAGAAGAACTTTGTCCATGTAAAGCTAGTGATATTATGGAAGTTAGAAAAATCAAATAAGGAAATATAGCCATAACAACACATCACTTCCTTCATTATGTCTTCCTGCAGACATGGTAGATAGTGTGGCCATAGCAGAAATCGAAATATAATAATAATAATAATAATAATAATAATAACAACAACAACAACAATAATAATAATAATAATATATTTTTTTTTTTTTTGTCAGTGGAAAGTGTCATGATGCCATTTCTAACCTTAGGTCTCTGGGCGGGACCCGGAAAGAAATGTGTAAACGCCAGAAATCAAAGAATATAATAATAATAATAATAATAATAATAATAATAATAATAATAATAAAATGTGGCACATAGGAATATCAAAAATCCCCGCTGTACTTGGAGACCTCGGATTGGTTGGAAAAAATTTCAGTAGACTCACTGAAGGGATTCCTGGAAGACCATGCCCTAAAGAAATACAAAAATTCGTTCTCACGATTACAGTCTACACAATACGAAGGGCTTTATTTATGTAAAATATGTGTGTTGTCTTTTTTTATTCTTTAATTGGTCAGTGGAAAATATCATGATGCAATTCCTGACCTTAGTTCTCTGGGCGGGACCCGGAAAGAAATGCGTACACACAGAAATATCAAAGGAAATAAAATAATAATAATAATAATAATCAATTACAAAATAATGTAGCAACAAAAGAGTTCAGAACTTAAGGGGAAAACTGAATTAATGCACATGACCAAATCTTACTACCAAGCTAATATTTTGCATAATAGAACGGGCACAAACTCTTAGTTCTAAGAGCTATAAATTGAAACTTTTCATCACACTATCTTACGATGCGTAATACATACACAAACTATGTACAAACATTGTCGTGACAGCGTAAGAGAATATCTATATTGGAAGAAATATGATCAATATGGAATAGTAACAAGTGCAAACATTCATGAATATCATCCCGGGTATGTAGTTGAGGAAGCAGATGATACAATACTTCGCGAATTTCTATCGACAATACTCGAATAAAAGCAAATCTCACAGACATTTTTCACAAAGACAGAAGAGAAAAGGTTTGTCCACTGATTTACGTCTAATAAATGATTAAAAAGTAATTATATACAAAGACATGAAGATGGTAACAGAAAATGTGGCGCTAAACACTTTGTCTTGTGATTCGAGCTTTGGGCCTGATAAAGAAAGGTTCTCAAGATCAAATGGAAAAAAAAATTCTTCTCGCCACAATTCTTCAAAAAATCAACAACAAATTATTTTAAAAAGCATAGCCGAAATCTTCCCATGAATTTTGTCCAGTTAAGTTGTATTTGCCGTTAATAGTTGCCTTTTGTTTAATTAAGTGGGAGCAACAACAGAAAAAATCGATTGACGTGGCACGTTATTATAAACAACAAGAATGTTAGTATCATTATTATAAGAAGAAAACGTCGAAATATATCGATGATATAGTAGTAGTAGTAGTAGTAATAATAATAATAATAATAATAATAAGGTGTTAGATGTTGTTTTTTGAGGCTACGTAGAAACGTAAAATTTAATGTAAATAATCCAACGTATTTTCCTAATGAATTTTAAAGGATTTTTTTATTAATTATATCTAATTATTTATTTCCTCTTTGATATTAATTTAATTTTTGCCGTAATTTTTGTTGATTGTGCTTTATTACATTATCAGAACGTAAGCATAACTAAACGTAAATATCTAGCTGATATTAATGAAAATCTATCTAACAATAAATTATAATTTATTTACATTAAATTCTTACATTAAAAAAGAAAAAATCTATAATGAAAGCCATTATCTTTCTTTAAGTAAGTAAGTAAGGAAGGAAGGAAGGCAGGCAGGCAGGCAGGCAGGCACGCACGCACGCACGCACGCACGCACGCACGCACGCACGGTGGAGTAAGGGATATCGGCTTGGATTGAGGAATCGGAGTGCCGAGTTCGAATTCCACTCGAATCCATTATATTCACTTACGTGCTAATACCCTTGGGAAAAGTATGAATTCTCTACTTCTCCCTCCAACTATGGATAAAAAGCAGGACAGACTGGGTTCTATAGCCTTGGATGGCAACTGTCTAGGACAACACTGAATTCAAATTCGTTTGGAAACCTTGTGGTACGTAGTGCACCAGGTCTCTGTATTCGGCCCTCCAAAAAGTGTCAATGGTCCTGCACGAAACCTTCACCACTATAATCAATTCTCAAGTGCTGTTGTCGGGCTGTCGGTTTCCTGGTTTTCTGATCTGCTTGACCCTCAACTTCGAATTCGACGGGAGAGGAGAGAGATATAGATATAGATGAGCATTTCATCCCAAGCAAGGTGGGAGTAACACGCAAGGGGTGAACGGAGAGTGAAAACAAGAATAAAGAGGGTATAGAGAAGGTCAGGATCAAGGCATCAGAAGATGTCGATTGACATTACATTTAAATATTTGAAGATTATTGCTATCAGGGAAACAAGTGATAGGAAAGGAGTTCCACTGACGGGAAGTGCGAAGAGATGGCTACATTTAGATGTTCCGACTGTGAAAGTGTGGGACCAAGATGTCAAACTAGTAGCACACTTGAATTCATGCAGTTTGGAAACCAGTGAAAGTAGCTCGTCAGTGCAGTAGCTATCAACATACTTGTAGAAAAGACAGAGGGAAGGCACATCACGTCTGAGAGAAAGTGAATCTAGATGAGATGCCAGATCAAAACAAATAATTACGTTGCATATACATCTCTGGATTTTGTCGAGGATCCTAGATTTAGATTTTGTCACAAAGATTAGGGAACTGGAGCATGGTGAAGTGTATAAGTACCTAGGAATTAGCGAAGGAGATGGGATACAACAACCCCAAATGAAGGAAAAATAAAAAACGAGTACTACAGGCGTGTACGTCTGGTACTAAATACTGAGCTAAACTCAAAAAACGGAATATCAGCCATAAACACATTGGCTGTCCCTGTGGTGCAATACAGCTTTAATGTCCTTAACTGGACCATAGCTGAAATTAAGCGAATGGACGCCAAAACGAGAAAGCTTCTCACTTGATATCGCATGCATCATCCCAAAGCTGATGTTGATCGTCTGTATGTGCCCAGATCCGAAGGAGGCAGAGGATTAGTTCAACTAGAAGATAGGCCGCTTCAGGCCAATACTCTGCCGGTACCAAACAAGCTGACGTAGACAAAACCCGTACTCATCAGTGGCTACGTAGTGCAGGGTTGAAAGCGGAAACTGAAGGTTTTATCCTTGATGCACAAGACCAATGCTTGCTAACTAGGAATTATCAAGCACATATATTAAAATATTGTGTCAGCCCCAAATGCAGATTCTGTGATAAATATCCAGAAACGATTGATCATCTTGTATCAGGTTGGCCGATGTTGGCACCCACTGAATATAAAACCCGACATGACAGAGTGGGCCAATATCTGCACTGGAAAATCTGCAACTTCTACGGGAAGGAAACTGAAAGAAACTGGTATGAACACCACCCAAACCCGGTTACGGAGATAGGACCTGTTCCAATTCTATGGGACTACACAATACACACTGACAGAACAATCAAAGCCAACCGCCCAGATATTGTTATTAAAGACCACAAACAGAAACGGTGCCCCCTTATTGATATGGCAGTTCCTTCAGACTGCAATGTATCTTTGAAGATAATCAAAAAGCTGTCAAAATACAAGGACCTTGAAATAGAAATCTCGAAAATGTGGTATATGGAAACATCAACAATCCCTGTTGTAGTTGGAGCCCTAGGACTGGTTGGAAAAGATTCCAGTAGACTAATTTAAGGGATTCCTGGAAGTCCATGCCTCAAGGAGAGAAAAAATTGTTCTGACAAGTACAGCCCACACTTTACGAAGGGCTTTATGTATGTATTTTTTTTGTCAGTGGAAAGTGTCATGATGCCATTTCTAACCTTAGGTCTCTGGGCGGGACCCGGAAAGAAATGTGTAAACGCCAGAAATCAAAGAAAATAAAAATAATAATACTAATAATTATAGTTTGTGGGGGCCGGTTCTTGCGCGCCAGAGCATATACATACCATGGGGATGCCTCCTTTTGTTTTTTTTGTTTTTTTACTATTGCTATTATGAACAACAACGATAAAATCTGTGTTTAGAAGCGTTTGGATCCCAAGTATACTTGAAGTGATTCAACAATCAACATCAAAAGTTGGATCTTACAACAAAATCTATTGTCACCACTACTTTTCTGGCTTGCATTGGCGTCACTAAGCTTCATACTGACCAAAGTAGCTACGGATACAAAGAATGGCAGATTGAATCACATATTCTATACTGATGAACTTAAAATGGTTGCCAAAAATGACAGCCAACAGAGAAACGTACACACTATTGCCAAAACCTTCAGCGAAGACATAAGAATAGAGTTTCGGAATCAGAAATGCGCCAATACCACCTTAAAAGGCGGCAAGCTAACGAAAACTACAGATGTAGGGCTTCATTTCAACAAGATTATCGAACTAGACTAAGTAGGCACATGCAAATACTTAGGAATTATGAAGGAGACGAAATACAGCATTCAATTATGAAGAAAAATATCCGAAAAGAATATTATAGGAGCGTACGTTTAATACTAGATTGCGAACTCAATGTGGCCAATAAAATGAAGGCTATCAAGACATTAGCTATACCCCTAGTAACATACCGCCCTGGGTAAGACGATAAACTACATCCGCGTCCAGGGTAAGACGATAAACTACATCCAACAGCAAGGCCTCTGATCAGGAGGCTTTGAGGAGCATGAAACCACATCTTAGTTGCTGGTGTTCCCAGGTCAACCCTGAATCGGGGTGGTAGCACATGTTAGGGTCCCAGCTATGGGCAAATAGTTAACCCAGAAACTGAGGTAAAAAGATTTATGAAAGTGTAAAACTAGGTTTTAATACCAGAAATACTTTGTAAAATACTTATTACCAGGAATAAATTTTTAAAGAAAAACTATTACTAGCAATACGTTTTTTTAAAATATTACTAGCAATTCATTTTTTGAAATTATATTACCAGCTATACAGTTTTGATGAAAAAATATTACCAAGAAAAAAAAGAAGAAGGCATTAAATCACCCAGTGAGGTTATTATGCCGTAAAATAAACCAAACCAAACCTAGTAACATACAGCTTCAATATTATTAAATGGAAGTTGTATGACATTAAAATATTGGACAACAAGACCTGAAAAATTCTTACACAAATTAGGATGTACCAACAGAAATTAGATGTTGATAGGCTGTATGTACAAAGAGTTTTAGGAGACGCACTCTAATCCAACTTAACTAACACTAAAAAAAAATTAAACAATCGTATTGGAAGCATACCTCAAAAACAAAAAATTGCCCTGCAAATATTAGAACATCAGATCCACTTCATCAACAAAATTGCCATCTTCAAGAAACAGCTTAATATACCTGAAATCATACCAACAAAAAATTAAGCGAATACCATCTCTCCAGATGATTAAAACAGAAAGCAAAACAATTTGGCCAAATGAAATTTAAAAAGAAAAACAAAAAAAACTCTGGGATGACAAGGAGTTGCATGGCAAATACATAAAAAGAATGAACGAAGCAGATGAGAACCAACAAAAAAAAACACATCAGTGGCTGAAAATCACCAGGTTGAAAACTGAGAAAGAAGGTCTAATTACTGCTGGTCATGACCAAAGCCTTGCAGATGACCAAATCCTTGCAGATGACCAAATCCTTGCAACCAGATCCTATCGCTGTCACTGGAACCAACCTGAAATGCAGGATCTGCAGAAAATATAAATTAAAAAAATTATGAAACTGTCGACCATATTGTCTGAAGTTGTTTGGAACTGGCAAAAAATGAATATACCGACAGACATAACAAGGTAGCGACATATGTTCACAGGAAAATATGTAACAAGCACAAAATCGAAACCGCTTAGAGATATTATGAGCACCAACCAGACACACTTACCCAAAATAACAATATAACTATCCTCTGGGACATGCCAATTCGAACTGTCAGCGAAATAAAAGCCAACAGACCTGATATTATCATAAAAGACAAGAAATCTAGAAATTGTATGCTTATTGACATAGCATTAACAAATGAGAGAAACACATCCATGAAATTGTTCAAATACAGGGTTCCGGAGATTGAGATTAACTGGATGTGAGGAATGAAACCTGAGACTGTAATAACAGTAATTCGAGCTCTGGGCCTCGTGAGAAAAGGAATGGATAATTTTACAAACAGTCTCCAAAGTAACATCAGCATACAATTGCCCAGAAGTTTGCCTTGCTAGGAAGATCTTATATACTAAGAAAAGTACTATCAATTAAATAACAATTCTCCTATAAGGACTACGGACAATAGTTTGGACCCAGCTATACAGGGTACAAAGTAGGAACGTAACAAAGAGAAATAAAATAATAATAAAAAGAAGAAGAATGAGCCGCCACCATCTACCATGCAAACTTTACAAATGTTACTGAACTACTCGTTGAAATAACGTTTCCCGAAGCGTCATCTTTAATAATTCCGGCCATCACACTCATGTAAATTCCTTACCAATCTGACAAAGTATTATGAAACAGAAAATAATCGTTAGAAACAAAGAAAAGAGTAATGAGCTCTCATGTAATCTCAGTCCTCTTATATGGCAGTAAATCTGGACAATGTTCTCACAGATGAGGACGTTACTTGAAGCAACAGAAATGTGCAACTACAGAACGATGATAAGAATATCATGGACTGAACTCGTGGCCAACGACGAAGTATTGTGGAAAATAGAAACAAAAAGGACACATATACTTAACATCAAAAATGAACAGTTCAGAATTCTAGTATAGATAACGAGGAAAGTGGTTTTGGAAAATATGATACTCACAGGAAAAGTTAAAGCGAGAGGATTAAAAGAAAACAACGCATGACCTACCGAGCGAGAAAGAATCGATGGATGACGGAAGAAGATTTATGAGAAATAGCAACAACAACAACAAAATATTAAGAGCTACAAAGGAGGGGAAACTGTGGAGAAACGTGATCGCCAAGCTCTTGAAAGGATACGACACATAAAAGAAGACAAAGAAGAAGAATGCCTTCCGGATCCGTTTTGGTATCTCAATTTTAATGGTTTTATTTTAATCGTCCATTCAAGTAATTTCCATAAATATATTGGCTTATTCTAATATAGACGAATGGGTATAGTGATATTCATTTTTAAAACTGGAAAACAAACAAACATGTAAATAAAAAAAAGCGATTAGTGAAGCCGAGAATAGAAACATTTGTATAAGTCGTGCCACAGTTTGAAAAGAACTGGCTTACTTTTTCGCTTAAATTATTTTTAAAACAAGAGTTATAAACTGTACATATGCAGCAGATATCTGCCTGTTTCGACAAATTTCTATTCACGATATTTTCCTATTCATTATTTCTCTTTTATTTTTCAGATTTTAATAAGTTTTCATAGTTCTAGACAATATTTGAATTTTCGACCATCTTTAATGTTTTATTTTTATTTCTTTTCACCTTAATGTTTGTTGGTGCTATTTTACCGTCTTATCGACAATTTCGAATTTTTTTTTCCCTTTCATTTTTCAAACTTTAATAATATTTCTAGCCTACTTTAGAATTTCCGGTCATCTTTAACATCACATTTTCACTTTTTTCTTTCTTTCTTTCTTAATGTTTTCATCTCTTCTTTTCCCCGTATTTTCCCGTTCTATCATCCTGTTTTTCTACAAGCATTTTTTGTTTCACTTTACTATATTTAACGACTTTCTTACGTGTTTATCCATTTCGACTAGTGCACCATGATATTAGTGTGATACAACATTAAACCAATATTGAGTTGTTTCTTTTTTTTAAACAAAGACGAATTCTCAACCCCCTGCTTCAATATCATTCAAGACAAAAGGCGGATTCAAATATTGATTTACAAAACTTTCAAACTGCCGGCTCCGGAAAGGGATATAAAATAGATATTTCCATAAACAAAATATTCGTGTAATCGTAATCGATATATATTTTACATATATATATATATATATATATATATATATATATATATATATATATATATATGTAAATATAAAGTGAACATAGAAGTCAACACTTAGAGGCGACAGAATCTTTCATGCTAGATGCAATCGTCAGGCCACGAGTTCTGTTATATTTCTCGGTTATTTAGATATACGGGTCAGTGGTGCATTGTGGGTATTCTATTTTGGCGGTTATTTTACCGGAAGTCGTTTATTTGTTTATTTATGTATTTGGGTTAAATGGCCTGACGATTACATCTAGCATGAAACAGACTGTCGCCTCTAAGTGTTGACTTCTATGTTCACTTTTATATTTACACACGCTCTATCTCTGATATTGAGCACTTTATCCCATAAATATAGAACATTTTAAGACTATATTTTTCATATATATTATATATATATATATATATATATATATATATATATATATATATGTATATATATATATATATATATATATATATATATATATATATATATAGTACAGGTAATGGATCATAGTAATATAAAATATTAAAACTGATCCACAAAAGAGATCAATGTATTTTTAAGCACTTCACCCCAAGCAAGGCGGGAAACCACTAGCACGCAAGGGGTTACAGAGCGTTGGAGCTAAAGCAAATAAGAGTGATAGATGAAAGGATGAAGAGAAGGATAGGGGATAGATCAGGGCATCTGTAGACGTCGATTGACATTAAATTTGAATAGTTGCAGATTATAGCACAGAAACAGAAAAATGGGTGAGAGTCCCACAGGCGAGAGATGCGACACATGAAGCTATTGGAGTAGAAGAGACGGCTACATTTAACAGTTTCGACAATGAAAGGGGGAAAGCAAGATGCCAGCCTAGTAGAACGCTTAAATTCATGAAGTCGGAGCAGTTACCATGAAAGTATTTGTAAAAAAGACAGAGGGAGGCGACGGCACGTCTTTGAGAGGGCGACTGCAGACGAGATGCCAGATCAAGGCCAATTACATTGCATATCCGTCTCTGGATTTTATCAAGGACAAACAGAATGGGTTCCAGGCCATATATATCAGCAATACTCCATGCAAGGGTGAATGGTTGATTTGTAGATTTGAAGGATTGACTCTGACGAGAAAACGTTCCTGGCGCGGCACAGGTAGTCGACTTTCCTTGTGTTGGACGAAGCTATTGTCTCAATGTATTTGTTCCATCTCAGGTCAGCAGTCAATGTGAAGCCCAGTAGTTGCAAAGAGGAGCTCGCGAGAAGTTGAGCGTCAGTTATTCTAATATTTTATACTGATTATTATAACAAAGCCAATAAACTGTATTACACAACAAAATTCAAAATTACCTCATAGGCGGGAGGGACAGATCTATTTCAACTGCCAAAAACTAAGTAATTCTTATTCAACCCCGGCATACAAGTGTACTGCTGCACACCGGTGTTGAATAAGACTGACGTAGGAATATAGTTTTAGAAATATAGTTTTAGTGTGTGCTATATTTATGGAATAAAGTGCTCAATATCAGAGATAGAGCGTATGTAAATATAAATATAAAAGTGAGCATTGATGTGACGTCCCCCGGTGTCGCTGCGCCAAATGTGACGTCTGCCTGGCCGCGCCCGCCGTGCTGTCCTGGTCGCGGCGCCAATTGTGACGTCACCCCGTCTGTCTCCGCGCCGTCGCCGTCCTATCCTGTCCTGGGACGATCAATGTGACTTGGTATTGGTCGCGGCACCAAATGTGACGTTCTAACCTTTTGCTGATTCGGATGGGAATCTGGTTAGATTCGGTATCAGCTCTGGTTAGATTCGGTATCAGCTCACCTCCAACGTTTGGTTACCGAAGTAACTGTTTTGATTTCTAGTCTAACCTACCCACGTTGTGATTTGATCTTAGGTAGACGAAATCAATCAGTCGCCGGGCCGTAATGCAAGCTGAGTCCGGACAAGGGTAACACCGCACAAGTATATGTAAAAGAAAATAAAATAATAACTCGAAAAGTTCAAATGTGTTAAAAAAAGGCTAACAATATTTTATAACTGGTTGCTGAATACAGGACTGCATCTTTCTCACAAACCGCTATATGGATTCGTAACACTTTGTGTTTGTTAGTCGAGTCTTAACATCTTAAGTTGTTTGTTCTTTAAGAAACTGGTTCTTGGTGTATCTTCAGGCGATATTCGTAAAACTTGTTTTGGTGGTGTGATTCCAAGTCGTTCTTCAAAAATAAATTGTTCTTAGAAGTTGAGGTCGGAATTGCGTGAATCTTAGTCAGCTTTCTGCGAGGCGGGTCCTCAGAGCTCTCAGCTCACTGCAACTGTTTGCCTGTCTGTCTCCAAATCCAACTGCGAACCTAACTCAACTCAACTCCGAACTCAACTGCCGCAACTCGTTGCGACTCTGCTTATATGGACGCCGACCAAAACCGGGCTGGGCTTGTCGGGGTTTGAGGTTCCTTGATAATTCTAAATCCGTATTAAAGGTTTTTCTTTGTTTTCGGTCAGGAAGAATTATTATTTCCATTTTTGGAAGTCTTTCGTCCACCCCAATTCTTCCTTTCTCATTTTGGTATCTCACCCATACCCTCAGAGGGTGTCAACGGGTTTCCCATCTCTCTCACAGTGGCATCTCTCACCAATCCCTTCAGAGGGCGTTAACAGTCCTCCCCTCCTTCTTCATAGTTTACCTTCGCCTAACGCTCACACCACCATTCAGCCAATAGGCGCTCAGCGGCGTGGGTGTAGCTAGACTAGCCTCAGTTTAAAAAATCTTGCTGAAAGAAAAAACAATTATCTTCCTTTTTTTCTTTTTCTTTTCTTTCTCTTTCTTCTTCTCGACAACAAATCCTTAGACTCGTAGTGTGGTCCCTTAATCTCAATTTTATCTGAATGTCACCTGGAAATCGTCACTCGGGACGTTCGCCAAACAAGTGAGTGGTCAATTGGACGTATTGCGCTACAGCCAATTATTCGTTTCGATAAAATAATTTTCTTATCATAGCCAGCTCCTGACACAAAACAGGTGCCTTTTCCAAACGACATCTCCGTAGATGGCTAATGGGTCAATCTTTTCTTCCTGGAGGTACAGCGGACATTTTTCCCGCGACCCAGTGCATGACCTAATTAATATTATCTCTCAGTTTCTGTTTCGTAGGCCACCTGACCGACCTGAAACCTTCACCATTGCCATAGGCAGATTGGTTATATCTTATTCGGTGCGTCGTCATAAATTAAATTAAATCCGACACATCCGCGACCTTACTTTCATCGGTAATGAGACTAAAACCTTTAGCACTTTTCTTTGTTAGAAAAAAAAAATAACATCGTCTTTTCGTGATAGATTCTTATCACCTAATTTTAATACTCGCATTTTCTTTTTTCTTTTTTTTTCACGCAACCCTAAATAGTGTCACATTGATGTCAAGACCCAGTGTTGATAGAGTTGATAGCTTGGGGGTAGAATACCTGTCTGATCCCAAATCGGTCTGGTTTCGATCCCGGCTTGAGCAATCGGATGTCTAGCCACACCGATGCGTCTGTCTGTGAACTATATGTATGTCTGTGTGAGTAAAAAAAAAAAAAAATATATATATATATATATATATATATATATATATATATATATATCGCTCTTCGTATATATAAGTAATGTTTCGGCTACTTGCCGTGATGCCCGTATTAATTAGTCTGAAGACTCACTCCAAATGGCTGGTATTTACCAAACTTTACACACCCCATCTGGGTTCCTCTCTGCCTGAAGACTGATTTCAACACGACTGTTTCGAGCCTAACAGCGAACTGTCTGGCTCTAAACAGCTTCATTCTAGTATTTACCGAACCTCCCTTCAAGGTAGAATGCGACACAAGACTGGTTTTATTTGGTACGATTCTGAGCTCCTGGACCCCGATGAGACTCTGCCTGTAGGCATAACCCCGCCTGGGTTCCTCTCTGCCCGAAGGCAGACAGTTCGACAAGTGAACTGCCTGACTCCAATCGGCATCTTTCTTCTTAATATTTCCTCTGACCTGGAGCTCTTTATTTTATAGTTATGCACGAGTTCCTATAGTTAGCAGGCGTGTACTAAGTACACCTCCACAATTGATTCGTCCTGATTTTACGTATAACTGCTGTTTACGTTTCCATTTTCTTTAAAAGTTAGAAAGATGCAAATAGAGATGGTAAATGATTATAAATTATATCGATTAATTTGAGCCATGAATGTTTTCGATTATTGTTTATCATCTTTATTCTTTAAAAAAAAAATAAAGCAAAATTACATTTTATTCAATTATATATTCATCTTTATTTTGCAATGACTTGTTAACTCTTATATGATTCATTCAAAACATTTTCAGTAAATTTCTGAGTGTTGCATCCATCCTAAAACGGTAATGATCGTTTACTGCAAGGTCAGGTGAATATGGCGGCTAGCTTAGAACAAACGAAGCGAATCCCAAAACTTTTCTGTGCTATTCTTGTTGTATGAACATAAACGATATAATTTCTATTAATTAATCAAATGTTTCGGATATTACTCGGTTATATTCATACTTATATATAAATATACACGTTTCATTAATTGTGTGAGTGTTTTCTAAAGTGTAAAATTATCAAGCGTCCTGTGTATGACGATAAACTACATCCGTGTCCGGAGTAAAACGATAAACTACATCCGACAGCAAGGCCTCTGATCAGAAGGTCTTGGGGAGCGTGGAATCACCTCTTAATTGCTGATGTTCAAACTGACCTTAAGTGCATTTTATGCAGATGACAGTGTTGCTAGCGGACACAGAAAGGAAATTACAGAAACTTCTACATAAGGTAGTAAAAGAAAGCAAGAAGAAAGGACCAAACACCAGTTGTAAGGAGATATTTTATGCAGATGACAGTGTTGCTAGCGGACACAGAAAGGAAATTACAGAAACTTCTACATAAGGTAGTAAAAGAAAGCAAGAAGAAAGGACCAAACACCAGTTGTAAGGAGATATTTTATGCAGATGACAGTGTTGCTAGCGGACACAGAAAGGAAATTACAGAAACTTCTACATAAGGTAGTAAAAGAAAGCAAGAAGAAAGGACCAAACACCAGTTGTAAGGAGATAGAATATATGTTTGGGTCAGATATAAAATTTAAAAAAATATATATAAACTAGAAATAGCACCAAGTCCTTTAGCAGATTTCTAATCTCTAAGCTTAGAGAGTTACAGAACTGGTATGGCTGCAGGAGTTGTCAGAAGCTTGTCAGGGTTGACAGGAAATCATCTTCGGTGGTTCACTCTGAATTTTCTGTCTGGATTTGCTTGCATAGATTTTTCCATGTTTGGATATGGCTGCAAGGCAGCAGATGTTTAAAATCAGAGTTTTCCTTCTAGATATACTGCTTTCCTGGGCTGATGAGATACATCTACCCAAAAGCAGCTGGTTATGAGGCTCCAAGCTTATTGAGACGCACAGCATGAGAGCATTTTATAGACAGTGGGAGCTTGTCCCCACTACCATCCCCAGCTTTGTCAACCTTTGTAACATACACAATGTACATATATAAACATTACATAAATTTCTAGAAGCTCAAAAAAATTAACTTTTTTTTTATACAGGTTGAGACAGAAATACCTCCTACATTTTAAACTGTCACTTGTATGGTGCTAGTGAACTTAGGCAAGTAGCAATGGTGTATTCATCTAGCTAATGTCTTACCATTTTCTTATATACCAACAGTTGTCATCACAGCTTGGACCAATGCACACTGTGCATTTGCTACTGCAACGTTATTTTTTAAGACTGATGAAATTGTAATTGCAACTCAGAAAGCTTTTCTTATTCACTTTATGTTACGTCGGAATGACGCTGTTCCGGATAAAAAAAAGATCGATACTGCTATGGGCTGAAAAATTCGTGGCCACAGGTTCAGCGCTTAAAAGAATGCTACCAGGAAGACCTTGAAGCGCCAGAACTCCAGAAAATGTCAAGGCTGTGAGACACACTGTTCTATGATCTACACGTTCAATCCATAAACACGCTTCTGCTTTTGAATTGCCTGATTAAACAGTCAGAATAATTTCACACAACGATTAATTTGTATGGATGAAATTTAATTCCATCCATACAAATTAATACCTTTTCCGGAACTGCAAGAACACGACTGGGAAAATCGCATGACATGCTGTGAAGATATCCTTCAAAATGTTCCTGCAAATACTGTTCTTCTCACAAGTAAAGCTCACTTTCATTTCTCTGGCTGAGTCTATGAGCAGAATGTTCACTACTGGGCGGAAAATAAACCTAAATACCTTCATGAAAGACCTCTGCACAACGAACGAGTGACTGTGTGGTGCGCAGTTGCGAAATTTGGTGTAGGGCACTAACTTTTTTTGAGGGGGTAGACGAATCGGTTGCAGTAACATCTGACAGGTACGTGGAGATGCCGCAGGCCTTTACTTTCGGCCTTGTGTCATATCAAAGCTAGGCTTAGATAATCATTTGAGAACCTCAACCTGGTGCAATGGTTAGCAATTTTATCTCGCTAGATCAATTATGGTTGAATAGCGATTTGAATCCTTACTAAGTGCCCAATAATTTCGGCCTTGTGCCACATCTGAGCTAGGCTTAGATAATCATTTGAGCACCTCGACCTGGTGTAATGGTTAGCAATTTTGTCATGCTAGATCAATTATGGCTGAATAGTGAGTTCGATCCTCACTGGGTGCCCCATACTGACTAATCTGTAATTGCAACACAGAAAGCTTTTTGTACTCATTTCTTTTTACGTCAAAATGATTCTGTTCCGGTTAGGAAATCGATACTGCTATGGGCGGAAATTTTCAGGGCCACAGATTCAGTGCTTAAAAGTAAGTCACCTGGAAGATCTCAAAGCGCTCAAACTTATGGTGATAGAATACTTTAGAAATCTTCTACAACAGTAAATGGCCAATAAAGGCCACCAGTTTGGGGATGTATTTTTTACAACTAAATGAATAAAAACTATAGCCCTTTGTTTAAACAGCAGTGAGATGATTTTTTAATAGCAGTAACCTCTTGCAAAACTTTAAAATGTTGGAGGTATTTCTGACGCACTTTCTATAATTGAATAAAATAATATTGTACATCATTATTTAATATTAAACACGAGAAACAAACGTAAACTTATCAATTGTTCAAACTAATATATATAATTTACAATCAGGTTAAAAATTTCGATGAGCTGTTTGCGTCTTTCGAACTTTTTAGGAAAAGGGTACCAAAATGAATCTTATACGCACAATTATGACGTAGTTATTGAAATGTCTGGTATGCTTGGAGGATTTAATACTCGCTGGGTGTACTGAGCAAAATAAGTAGAGGGGGGAAATCGGTTGATTTACGTAACAAGTGTAAGTGGATGTTTATGAGGGAATGGAAAAATTGTAAATGGACAACGATGCTTAAAACTACAAAAAGACAGATATCTTGAGGTCCATGTCCTGAATAATAAATGAAAAAGCATCTTTCAAACCAGTCGAGGAATGTTTTTCAATTAACGAGTGATTCTTTCTTACAGATTATCAACCCTTTGCAGGTTAGAATATGTTTTTAGATTGTATTTGGGGAGGGGAGAAAATTATGATTTACTGATACACGTCTTACTAACTGACCTAACTGGCTTGGGGGGAGGAAGAGGTGGATTCATATCTTACGCGGGTGTTTGCGCGTAAGTGAATATAACGCACCCAGCGGCAATTCGAAGTCGGCTCACCGATTAACAATTCTGAACCATTATCCATTACAGAAACCGTATATACAAGCGTATATCACCTGGTTTTCCCAAGCGGTACTAAACAGACTCGGCGTTGCTTAACTTCAGTGATCCTACGGGAAACGGTGTTTCAATGTGATCTGACCATAAATCTTTACGCGGCGATATTCATAGTATTAGGTTAAAATTAACCACCATACGTGATACACGGTTGGGCGATTCTAGTCTCCTTCGATTCATAACTGATGAAGCAGGAAGTGTTCCCGTTGGTTGTCATTTCTTTATGCGGTAGACAGGTTGCCAGCAAAGGCTATAAGTTCCAGGCTATTCAACCCATAGCTGGAGGAAGAAGAGATGGATTCATACCTTTTCCATGGGTATTTACGCGTATGTGAATGCAACGAACTCGACTGGAATTCGAACTCTGCTCTCCGATTCCCTTTACAGTATCCAAATCAGGTCTAAAATGGATTACCGCTGCCATATATGAGTAGGAGCTGCAGACTCTTCCATTTCCACTCTCGATAATTGAATTTTTTTACTTATTGTTTTAATTAAAAACAATAAATAAAAAATGAAACTACAGATACTAGAAAAATCATCGGTTCCTAATACTCCTCGTTCACCTTGTCTCTACCTTTCAGTCAGTCACTTAAGTGCCATACATGATACACGCTTTTGAACCATGACTGACTAGACAGAAGTTATTCCCGCAGTAGGTTGCCATTTCTTTCTGATTTAAACGGGTTGCCAACCAAGGTTATAGAATATAGTTTTTCTTTTCATAATTTGGCATAATAGCTTATCTTCATTCGGGATACAATAGAATTAATTAGCTTTGCTTATCGCCCGGTTCACACTCCTCCGCGATCATTTGAACAGGAGTAGAGGCTTAACGTTTGTTTTCTGTTTAGGATCGGGTTTCCAGTTCATTTTAATGTCCTTTTCATTTTCTTTCCATCTCGGTAAACCCCACTTGCTTGAGTTGAATTAATTAAAAAAATATTTTTGAGGATCTAGTACTGAAGAACGAATCGTTGCAACAAATTTTGCAGGTGTCTAGTGGCGCTACATCATCACCGAGCAAACCTTGAATTTTCACCTATCGCAATATGTTCTGTCAGGGGAGGGCCCCGTGCCGAGCGCCTATCGGGACTTAAACTCAACCCAAGAATTCAAGTGGAACTCGTGCATGAAGTCCATCGCTAAAGATACTGGGGAAATCTTATTCCTCCTTCTCCTCCTTCTCCTCCTTCCTCTCCTCCTCCCATCCTCTACGTTTCAGTCAGTCAAACAAAAGGGTACGATGAGTCTGTTAGGGAGGAGGGAAGAAAGAGAGTATGATGAGTCTGTTAGGGAGGAGGGAAGAAAGAGAGTATGATGAGTCTGTAAGGGACGAGGGAAGAAAGAGATTATGAGGAGTTTGTAAGGGAGAAGGGAAAAAAGAGAGTATGATGAGTCTGTAAGGGTGGAGTTAAGAAAGATAGTATGATGTCGCTGTAAGGGAGGAGGGAAGAAAGAGTGTAGGATGAGTCTGTAAGAGAGGTGGCAAGAAAAGGGTATGATGATTCTATAAAGGAGAAGGGAAGAACGAGAGTAAGATGAGTCTGTACAGAGGAGGGAAGAAAGAAAGTATGATGAGACTGTAAGGGAGGAGGTAAGAAAACGGTACGATGAGTATGTAAGGGAGGAGGGAAAAAAGAGAGTACGATGAGTCTCTAAGGAAGGAGGGAAGAAAGAGAGTATGATGTCTGTAAGGAAGGAGGGAGGAAAGAGAGTATGATGAGTCTGTAAGGGAGAAGGGAAGAAAAAGAGTATAATGAGTCTGTAAGTCAGGAGGGAAGAAAGAGAGTTTGATGCGTCCATAAGGGAGGAATAAAGAAAGACAGTATGATGTGTCTCTAAGGGAGGAGGGAAGAAAGAGAGTATGATGATTCTGTAAGGGAAGAAATGGGTATGATGAGTCGGCAAAGGAAGGGGGAAGAAAGAGAGTATGATAAGACTGTAAAGGAGGAGGGAAGAAAGAGAGTATAATGAGTCTGTAAGGGAGGAGTGAGAAAGAGAGTATGATGAGTCTGTAAGGGAGTAGGGAAGAAAAGGGTATGATGAGTCTGTAAGGGAAGAGGGAAGAAAGAGAGTATGATGAGTCTGTAAAGAAGCAGGTAAGAAAGATAGTATAATGTCTGTGTAAAAGTGAAGGAGAAAAGGGTATGATGAGTCTGTAAGGGAGAAGAGAAGAAAGAGTTTATGATGAGTCTGTAAGGAGGGGAGAAGAAAGAGACAATGATGAGTCTGTAAGGAAGGGGGAAAAAAGAGAGTATGAAGAGTCTGCAATGCAGGAGGGATGTATGAGTATGATTAGTCTGTAAGTGAGGAGAGAAGAATAGGGTATAATGAATCTGTAAGGGAGGAGGAGGGTAGAAAGAGAGTATGAAGAGTCTGTAAGGGTGGAGGTAAGAAAGATAGTATGATGTCTCTGTAAGGGAGTAGGGAAGAAAAGTGTATGATGAGTCTGTAAGGGAGGATGGAAGAAAGAGAGTATAATGAGTCTGTAAGGGATTAGGGAAGAAAGAGAGTATGATGAGTCTGTATGGGTGGAAGTAAGAAAGATAGTATGATGTCTCTTTAAGGGAGAAGGGAATAAAGACTGTATGATGAGTCTGATAGGTAGGAGGGAAGAAAGAGAGTATGAGGAGTCTGTAAAAGCGGAGGGAAGAAAGAGAGTATGATGAGTCTGTAAGGGTGGAATTAAGAAAGATAGTATGATGTCTCTGTAAGGGAGGAGGGAAGACAGAGTGTATGATGTGTCTGTAAGGGTGGAGGGAAGGAAGAGAGTATGATAAGTCTGTAAAGGCGGAGGGAAGAAAAGGTTATGATGAGTTTGTAAGGGAGGAGGGAAGAATAAGAGTATGATAAGTCTGTAAGGGAGGATGTAAGAAAGAGAGTATAATGAGTCTGTGAGGGAGAAGGGGAGAAAGAGAATATAAATCGTGTGTAAGGGAGGAATGAAGAAAGACCGTATGTTGAGTCTCTAAGGGAGTAGGGAAGAAAGAGAGTATGATGAGTCTGTAAGCGACGACGGAAGAAGGAGTGTATAAAGAGTCTGAAACGGAGGAGGAAAACAAAAGGGAACGATGAGTCTGTTAGGGAAGAGGGAAGAAAGATAGTATAATGAATCTGTAAAGGAGTAGGAAAGAAAGTGAGTATGATGAGTCTGTAAGGGTGGAGGGAAGAAAGGGTATGATGAGTCTGTAAGGGGGGAGGAAAGAAAGAGAGTATTATGTGTCTGTAAGGATGTAGGGAAGAAAGAGAGTATGATGTCTATGTAAAAGTGAAGGAGAAAAAAGTGTATGATGAGTCTCTAAGGGAGTAGGGAAGGAAGACTTTATGATGATATGTAAGGAGGGGGTAAGAAAGAGACTATGAGGAGTCTGTAAGGAAGGGGGAAAGAAAGAGAGTATGATGAGTCTGTAATGGAGGAGGGATGAATGAGTATGATTAGTCTGTAAGTGAGGAGGGAAGAAAAGGTTATAATGAATCTGTAAAGGAGTAGGGAAGAAAGAGATTATGATGAGTCTGTAAGGATTGAGGTAAGAAATATAGTATGATGTCTCTGTAAGGGAGGAGGGAAGAAAAAGTGTATGATGAGTCTATAAGGTAGGAGGGAAGAAAGACAGTATGATGAGTCTGTAAGGGCGGAGGTAAGAAAGATAGTATCAGGTCTCTGTAAGGGCGGAGGGAAGAAAAGGTTATGGTGAGTTTGTAAGGGAGGGGGGAAGAATATGTGTATGATAAGCCAGTAAGGGAGGAGTGAAGAAATGGGTATGATGGGTCTGTAAGGGAGGATGGAAGAAAGAGAATATAACGAGTCTGTGAGGGAGCAGGGAAGAAAGAGAATATAAATCGTGTGTAAGGTAGGAATGAAGAAAGACAGTATGTTGAGTCTCTAAGGGAGGAGGGAAGAAAGAGAGTATGATGAGTCTGTAAGTGTGCAGGTAAGAAAGATAGTATGATGTCTCTGTAAGGGTGGAATGAAGAAAGACAGTATGTTGAGTCTCTATGGGAGGAGGGAAGAAAGAGAGTATGAGTGTGTAAGCAACGACGGAAGGAGGGTATAAAGAGTCTGAAACCTGGGAGGGAAAAATGGTACGATGAGTCTGTTAGGGAGGAGGGAAGAAAGAGAGTATAATGAGTCTGTAAAGGCGGAGTGAAGAAAAAAGTAGGATGAATCTGTAAGGGATGAGGGAAATAAGAGAGTATGAGGAGTCTGTAAGGGAGTAGGGAAGAAAAGGGTATGCTGTGTCTGTAAGGGAGGAGGGAAGAAAGAGAGTATGATGAGTCTGTAAGGGTGGAGTTAATAAAGACAGTATGATGTCTCTGTAAGGAAGGAGAGCAGAAAGAGTGTATGATGAGTCTGTAAGGGAGAATGGAAGAAAGAGAGTATAATGAGTCTGTAAGGGAGCAGGGAAGAAAAGGTTATGATGAGTTTGCAAGGGAGGAGGGAAAAAAGGGTACGATGAATATGTAAGGGAGGAGGGAAGAAAGAGAGTATGATGAATCTGTAAGAATGGAGGGAAGAAACAGGGCATGGTGAATCTTTAAGGGATGAGATAAGAAAGAAAGTATAATGAGTCTGTAAGTCAGGAGGGAAGAGAAGGTTACGGTGAGTTTGCAAGGGAGGAGGGAAGAATGAGAGTATGATGAGTCTGTAAGGGAGGAGGGAAGAAAGAGATTGTTTTGAGTCCGTAAGGGAGGAGTGAAGATATGGGTATGATGATTCTGATAGGGGGGAGGGAAGAAAGAGGGTATGATGACTTTGTAAGGGAGGAGGGAAGAAAGAGTGTATGATGAGTTTGTAAGGGAGGAAGGTAGAAACATCGCATGCTGAATTTTTAAGGGAGGAGGTAAGAAAGAATGTATAATGAGTCTTTAAGTCGGGAGGGAAGAAAGATTGTATAATGAATCTGAGAGGAGGGAAAAAAGGGTACGATGAGTCTGTATGGGAGGAGAGAATAAAGAGAGTACGATGAGTCTGTATGGGAGGAGGGAAGTAAAGGGTAAGATGATTCTGTAAAGGAGAAGGGAAGAAAGAGAGTATGATGAATCTGTAAAGGAGGAGTGAAGAAAAGTTAATGATGAGTCTGTAAGGGCGGAGAGAAGAAAAGGTTATGATGAGCGTGTAAGGGAGGAGGGAAGAAAGAGTTTATGATTAGTCTGTAAGGATGGAGGTAAGAAAGATAGTATGATGTCTCTGTAAGGGAAGAGGGAAGAAAGAGTGTATGATGAGTCTGCAAGAGAGGAGGGAAGAAAGAGTGTATGATGGGTCTGTAAGGGCGGAGGGGAGAAATAGTTATGATGAGTTTGCAGGGGAGGAGGGAAGTATAAGAGTATGATGAGTCTGTAAGTGGGGAGGGAAAAAGGGTTCGTGGAATCTGTCAGGGTGGAGGGAAGAAAGATAGTATGATAAATCTGTAAGGGAGGAGGGAAAAAAGAGAGTATGATGAGTCTGTAAGGGCGGAGGGAAGAAAAGGTTATGATGAGTTTGCAAGGGAGGAGGGAAGAATAAGAGTATGATGAGTCTGTAAAGGAGGAGGGAAAAAAGGGTACGATGAATCTGTGAAGCAGGAGGGAAGAAAGAGAGTACGACGAGTCTGTAAGAGAGGAGGGAAGAAAGAGAGTACGATGAGTCTGTAAGGGAGGAGTGAAGAAAGGGGGATGATGATTCTGTAAGGGAGAAGGGAACAAATAGATTATGATGAGTCTGAAAGGGAGGAGGGAAGAAAAAGAGCACGATGTATCTCTAATGGAGGAGCGAAGAAAGAGAGTATGATGAGTCTGTAAGGGAGGAGGGAAGAAATGTGTATGATGAGTCTGTAAGGGTGGAGGTAAGAAAGATAGTATGATGTCTCTGTAAGGGAGGAGGGAAGAAAGAGTGTATGATGAGTCTGTAAGAGAGGAGGGAAGGAAGAGAGTATGATGACTCTGTAAGGGAGGAGGGAAGAAAAGGTTATGTTGAGTTTGTAAGGGAGGAGGGAAGAATAAGAGTATGATAAGTCTGTAAGGGAGGAGTGAAGAAATGGGTATGATGATTCTGTAAGGACGGATGGAAGAAAGAGAGTATAATGAGTCTGTGAGGGAGAAGAAAGAGAATATAAATCTTGTGTAAGGGAGGAATGAAGAAAGACAGTATTTTGAGTCCCTAAGGGAAGAGAGAGAGTATGAGTCTGTAAGCGACGAAGGAAGAAGTAGTGTATAAAGAGTCTGAAACGGAGGAGGGAAACAAAAGGTTACGATGAGTCTATTAAGGCGGAGGGAAGAAAGAGTGCATGAGGAGTCTGTAAGGAAGAAGGGAAGAAAAGGGTATGATGTGTCTGTAAGGGGGGAGGGAAGATAGAGAATATGATGATTTTGTAAGGGAGGAGGGAAGAAAGAGTGTATGATGAGTCTGTAAAGGCGGAGGGAAGAAAAGGTTATGATGAGTTTGCAAGGGAGGAGGGAAGAATAAGAGTATGATGAGTCTGTAAAGGAGGAGGGAAAAAAGGGTACGATGAATCTGTGAAGCAGGAGGGAAGAAAGAGAGTACGACGAGTCTGTAAGAGAGGAGGGAAGAAAGAGAGTACGATGAGTCTGTAAGGGAGGAGGGAAGAAAGAGAGTATGATGAGTCTGTAAGGGAGGACTGAAGAAAAGGGTATAATAATTCTGTAAGGGAGGAGGGAAGAAAGAGATTATGATTAGTCTGTAAGGTTGGAGGGAAGAAAGAGAGTATGATGAGTTTGCAAGGGAGGAGGGAGGAATAAGTGTATGATGAGTCTGTAAGGGAGGAGGGAAGAAGGGTAAGATGAATCTGTAAGGGAGGACGAAAAAAGAGAGTATAATGAGTCTGTAAGGAAGGAGGGAAGAATGAGAGTACGATGAGTCTCTAAGAGAGGAGGGAAGAAAGAGAGTATGATGAGTCTGTAAGGGAGGAGGGAAGAAAATGGTATAATGAGTCTGTCATTCAGGAGGGAAGAAAGAGTGTATGATGAGTCTGTCAGTGGGGAAGGAAAAAAGGGTACGATGAGTCTGTATGGGATGAGAGAATAAAGAGAGTTTGATGAATCTGTAAGGGCGGAGGGAAGAAAAGGGTACGATGATTCTGTAAGGGAGAAGGGATGAAAGATATTATGATTATTCTGTAAGGGAAGAAAGAAAATATGATGAGTCTGTAAGGAAGGAGGGAAGAAAGAGTGCAATGAATCTATAAGGGAGGAGGGATTAAAGAGGATACGATGAGTCTGTAAGGGAGGAGTAATAAAGGGGGACGATGATTCTGCAAGGGAGAAGAGAAGAAAGAGATTATGATGATTCTGTAATGGGTTAGTGAATAAAGAGATTATGATGAGTCCGTAAGGGAGGAGGTAAGAAAGATAGTACGATTAGTCTGTAAGGGAGGAGGGAAGAGAGCACGATGAGTCTCTAAGGGAGGAGCGAAGAATGAGAGTATGATGAATCTGTAATGGAGGCGGTAAGAAATGGTTATGATGAGTCTGTAAGGGAGGGGAGAAATAAGAGAGTATGATGAGTCTGTAAGAGAGGAGCGAAGAAAGAGAGTATGATGAGTTTATAAGGGAGGAGGTAAGAAAAGGGTATGATGAATCTGTAAGGGTGGAGGGAAGAAAGAGAATATGATGGGTCTGTAAGGGAGGAGGTAAGAAAAGGGTATGATGAATCTGTAAGGGTGGAGAAAGAAAGAGAATATGATGAGTCTGTAAGGGAGGAGGTAAGAAAGATAGTATGATGTCTCTGTATGGTTGTAGGATCGAAAAGGTTATGATTAGTCTGTATGTGAGGAGGGAAGAAAAGGGTATGATGAATCTGTAAGGGAGGAGGGAAGAAACGAGTATAGTGAGTGTAAGGGTGAAGGGAAGTAAGAGAGTATGATGAGTATGTAAGGGAGGAGTGAATAAATTGGTATGCTGAATCTTTAAGGGAGGAGGGACGAAAGAGAGATGATGAGTTTGTAAGGGAGGAGGGAAGAAAGAGAGTATAATGTCTGTAAGTCTGGAGGGAAGAAAGAGATTATGATTAGGAAATAAGAGACGTTTGTTGTTGATAGTAAGGGATGGTTTGTAGATGTCTGTTTATGGCTGCGTGAATGACATGACCAAACAATTTATACGTAAAGTACCACAAAACATGAAACCCAAGAAGGAACAAAATTTTTTTAGAAACATAACATTTGACTTTATTCTTGTATATTGATTTACATGCGTAGAAGTTAAAAGATCTGTGGGTGTTATGTCCCTTTGACTGTGAATATATTTATCTGAACTCACAAAATTTGAATTAATTACAAAGCTGGAAATGATGAATTGTATCTTTAGAAGAATGTTTCAAAGTGAAAAGGTCTTGTTGCTTGTTTGGAAATATTTTGTATGTTTGTAATATGCTTTTAACGTCTGACCGTTCAAGGTCGAGACGAGAATCCTTTTGGGACTTCATCTTGTAGCAAGAAAAGAGTGAAAAGAGAAAAAGAAAGCAGCAAGCTTGTGTCTGCTATTTATAGATAATGTAATCACGTGTTAGTATCGAAACTTAACTTGGTCACGCGCTGGAAGAATATTTACGTTGCTGGATTGCAACGCCCCCTTGTTTGTGTATTGACCAATTAGAAGCTGGTATTTCCTGACAATATTTCCTAAGCAGAATAGGTTTACTGATCCACTTTTCTGCGAAAAAATTGTATAAAATTCATCATTGATAAGACAGTGGTAACGTGATGCTAAATATTTGTGAGGTCGAGTAGAAAACATATAAGTTAAGCCTGAACCTAATGAGACCATGATTTTAATTGCCAGGGAAGTATTATCATGGGAGTTTTCTCTACAAAGTAACGGTGAGAACTTACTTTTTTTATCAGCGGGGAAGACGACAGGAATAGGGATACGACATGGCGGGTCATAGCGTTTTCCTTATCTAAAAATTATCGTCCCTTCTGGGTAAAACAGTTTTTCGTTTCCTTCTCAGAAAGTTTAAATTCTGAGTCGTCTTCCTCCTAGACTGACTGCAAGAGGAAAGGGGTTCCTAATGTTTGTTAAAATTGACCGTGTTTCCTAGTTATTATCATTCATCATTAATCTTCTTGGCGTGTGTAAATCAACTGTTCATTTTAACCCCTATACACCACGCTACAATAAGTCTTTCTGATAGCTTGCTATGATTATCTTTAATTTAAGCAATTTTGAAATGCTGAATTACTTGTATTCCGTTTTTTTCTAAAATTCCTAATGTGAATCTGTAAACATTTCTACAAGTTGTTCATTTTTGTTTGTTATGATTTGTTATTATTAAGATATGCATTCGGAAAAAAGATTAATATAACTCCATTGTTTCATTAAAAAACGCATTAATAACAAAAGTCAGAAGCTTTTATTGATTGGAGTTTCGATGAAACCATCTTGCAAATATTCAGTGGAAGAAAAACTAGAATATTTTTTCTTTGTTGCGGACGATGGAGTTCTGTTAGTTCCCTAATGGTCGATAGTTTACTCTTTCTGACAATTTGTTAAAAAAATGAAATTTAAAATTTTCTGATTTATTTTCATGAAGCGAGTTACTGACATAACGTTCAAGTGTGTAATTTCGTGAATAAATTCTCTTCCTTTGTTAAAATTACCCGCGTGTTTGTTTGGTTATCATCCACCATTAATGTTTTTGGCGTGGTTAAATCAACTGTTAATTTTAACCCCGAAACCCCACGACACTACAAGTCTTTCTAATAGATTGATGTGACTAGTTTTAAATTGTGCAATTTTAAAATTTCTTGTATTCAATTCGTTTTTTTTATATTCCTAATGTAACTCCTACAAGATTTGTTTTTCCTTTTCTGTGTTATGCTTTGCTATTAAGATATTAATTCCAAAAACATGGCTCCATTTTTTTATTAAAATTATGCATTAGTAATCAAATTTACAAGATTTTATTGATTGGAGTTTTCGATGAAACCATATCACAAATATTCAGGAAAAAAAAAACTAGAATATTTTTTCTTTATTGGGAGTGATGGAGTTGGTTCTTTAATACTCGGAGAGGTGGAATTAATTCTCTCCAGTTACTTCACCAATATTTGAAAAGAAATTTAAATATTCGATGTTCATCAGGCGTCATTATAACAATATTTCTAGTGAGTGTTATTTTTATTAGATTTCAAGTATGTTTGACATTTTCTAAATAATTTCTCAAGCAAATATTAAATTCTATGACAAACGGTCATAATAAATATATGCAAATATAAAGTATAAGATAAAGTAATAATGATTTACACTATTTACATTGCCTTTCGTCCTCATCTTTATTGTCATACTCACGACGTTTCGGCCGTTGTACGCTACGGCCTTCTTCAGATGATATATATTGGAATTTCAAATCGAAAGTTTTAACTGAATTAATTGAAACAGAAATATCCAGGATAGGCGTGACACGTGGTACTAGATCAATCAAACGCAGTGGACTAAGGAAATGGTTCGATTCGAAATTCCAATCTGTATCAGCTGAAGAAGGCTGGAGCGTACAACGGCCGAAACGTCGTGAATATAATAATAAAGATGAGGACAACAGCTGGAACAATGTAAATAGAGTAAATAGTTAAAATAATATTATAGTCGTCAATAATAACTTTTATGGTAAATTTTCCTTATACAGTGTAAGACAAGTTTTCTTAAATCTAAGCTAACATTTTTTTTTAAATCGAAGGAAATTTGTCTTCATGACAACAGAAATATTTTTCAATAAATTCTATGTCAAATTAATAAAGTCTGAGGAAAATTTTAACAGAGTCCGATGTAAATATTTCTGATAAATTTGAAGGTAAATCTTCCTAATACAGTTTATATTAAATTATACTAATGGCGACTAAGACAAAGTTTGTTCATAAATTTTGAATCAGATTTTGTCAGAGGTATGCGAATTATGCTTCATTAAGACTAAAGGAAATTTTCTTACTTAATTCTAAGGTAAATTTCATGAATAATGTTTTAGGCAAAAGTAATCAGAGCATGGTGCATTGAACCTTAAAACGCAAATCTTTAAATAAAAAAATATATTTGATAACACGTCACAAAATTCATAAACAATAATCAGTTGTACATTGCAGGTACAAAACATTGTTTTAAAGCATTATTGGTGCATGGCAGAGTTATACAATTGAGACACACACATATATATATATATATATACAAAAAAATAGGCATGAAATAATGGAAGATTTTGATAAAAAAAGTAATAACCAACACCCATTGCTATCAACTCTGAACCCGGCCACAATATGTTGACCGTGTTTTGAAAATAAATCATTCCTACGAATTTATATACATACGTAAAACATTACATATATTCAGTTTTAATAAAAGTAAAAAAAAATAAAACATTCATGATAACGGCTAAAAATATAGCCGAAAGCACACGGGCATACAAAACATTGGAACAATTTCTGCATAATTTATATTTAGAAATACATATATATATATATATATATATATATATATATATATATATATATCAGAACATAATAATATTAAATGAAAAACTTAACTGCTGTAGAATGTTTTCCTTGTGTTTTTCAATGTTACATATTGTTGATATGAGACATTCTCTGTTTTTGTGTTAGTAATCCGAATGTCTTTCATGAATTATATATATATATATATATATATATATATATATATATATATATATATATATATATATATATATTAATTTCTCCCCAAACAAGGCAATAAAGCCACTAGGAAGTAAGGGATTACTGATTGTTTATGAGAAAAATACTATTAAGAAGAGAAGACAATAAAGAACAAGAATTAAGAAGCCAAAAGATAATGATTGGTATTGCACATAATTTTTTGAAGATTGTAGTTGACACGGAAGCAAGAAACCGGAAGTGACTCATTCCACAAACAAGACATCCCATAGAAGAAATTGTTAGCATAGAACTTATGGTTACATCTAATTATTCCCACTGTAAAATGGTGAGAACTTGCTGCCAATTAATATGAGAAGCGCACTCCAGAAATCTTAATAAAGAATATGTAACCGGGCTGGTCTGTGACGATCACTGTGGCCGAGCGGTCGAAAACACATCGGCTCAAACGATTATTTCTCCTATAAAAGGGGCACCAGAAAGTACATTTACTTTATTAAGATTTCTTAAATGAGCAAGCATGTTTGAAATAAAAAAATATGGCGTCTATTTCAAACACGAGTATCAATAAGGTTTGAATTAATAAAAAACTGTATTCAAAATAAATCCTTTAATTATTTAGTTTGTCATATTTTTCTGCTTAAAATTAATATTAAAATAAGTACTGGTTAAGGGTCTTAATTCAATGTTAATAAACGTTCATATTTTCCTCCTTCTTCAAAATGCCGTGTCCATTCGGGACTTTGGCGATAACTGCTCTCCACAACTTCCCGTCCTTTGTATCTCTTAATAAATTTTATCTTATTGTTATCTCTCCTAAACTTTTATCCGCGCTCCATTTACTCATGTTTTCCTTTGTCTGTCTTGCCTTCAGTCTGCCCTGTGAGTATTAGATTTGCCAAGGCTTCTTTCATCATTATCTACCCTAGAAATTTCAACTGTCTGTTCTCCATGCTAAGTATAAATATCCTTTTGGTTTGCATTTTCTCTAAAATTTCGTTTTTCCTCACATGTTCAGTTCAAGATATTCTCAGCATCCTTCTGTAGAACCATGTTTATGTTTCCTCACGTTTCTTTTGTGAAGAGATTGCCCAGCACTCACTGACATATAGGAGGACTGATATTTCATAACAGTTCAATACTCTTTTCTTTATTTCTTACGAAATTTTCCTCTTTCTTAATACTTTACTTAGCATTTGAAAGATACATTTCTGTATCTCGAACTTCACGGCGAAGATGTACCGTACCATCCTCATTCCCTCCGTATTCCTTTGAGGAAATGTAAGTTCCACTCGAACAGCCTCTTCCCACGAACCACAGCTCTGTGGAGCTGATTCCCTAAGGGATGTTTTCCTGATCACTACAACCTTAACCTATCTAGGGTTAAGCGTTATCTTCACCAAATATCTGCAGAAACTATGTCTCTTACTATTCTACCTCGTGTGGCTCTCAAGTCTTGTCTTTTAGACAAGGTTTCTCTTTACTTCTAAAGTCTGCTTCCAATTTATATTTCTAATACCTCCGACCAAACACTGAAATTGTATTCACTAATTGATGTGTTCCTCTTCCAATAGATGGAGATAGGTTTCCTGTGCCATCGCCGAATTTAAGCAATATCGAGCCTGTTCATTACGTAGATGGGTGACTGTTTGGTGGTGCAGGTGGTGTAATGGATAATGGCATGCAATTGTTAATATGTGAGCCGAGTTTCAATTCCAGTTGGATTCGTTATGTTAACTTGCGCGCAACTACCTTTGCTCTCCTTTTTCTCTGAAAAACAGCACAGCATCATGAAAAAGGCCCTAGACTTAATAAAAACAAATTTTTATCGTCGAAATATTTATGTTACTATTAAGAGCAACGACAAAATATTTTTTATTATTTTATTACAGTTTTTAATCCTTTCTAGCCCATTCGATATCTTTTGTCAGCGGTCGACGTAATATTTACGATTATTGTCTTTGCGCTTTTATCCGCTGAAAAATACATTGATTTGGAAATTCTTGCAAAAATCTAATAATTGTTGGATTTTAATGAAAATTTCAGGAATTATTCACAAATGAATTAGATTAGTTTTTACTTTTTTTTTTTAGAAAATCCTGGTAATTTCTTTTGTTATATGCTACTTAATTTCTTGAAATTTTGAGAAATTAAATTGCAATTCCAAAATTTGTTTTATGAGTTAAAAGCAGGAATCCTTACAAAGAATCCATGTAAATCATAATTTTTTTTCAAACTAGTAATTATTTCCCGAATATCGGCTTTAATCTTAAAAAAAAATGCTATAAAACTTTGACATAATTTAATTAGAAAAGCTTCTAACTATTTCTTTATGAAAAGAAAAAAAATGAATAATGAATTTTTACAAGTTTTTTTTTTAATTTTAATTATGACATTATAAACCTTTAAAATGCTGCATTACTTCAATACAGTAAGGTGATATTATTATTAAGTGAAAACTATATTTACAAAAATTAAAAAGCTCAATAAAAGACGTTTACACTCAATATATAATTTTTTATCTTTAATGTATATAAAATATTGTTTGAAAGTATGGCCGACCATACACAACATAATCAGAAAGTAAGAGCAATGACTTTAGTAAATTAAACTGAATATTCGTAAAATTAGATTACGGAGAATATTTTCAAACATTTTTAAGATTATTGAGTATTTAAAAATTATGTAAAAAAGGCGCTCACTCGTCATTTTCTTAAATTATGTTTTGACAGATGAAGTCTCTGGAGAACAACAGTAAATGTGTTGACAGATTTTATTATCGCTTGTCAAGTGATCTACGAGAGCCAAGCAACGGTGATAAGCGTGTAATCATCGGTACCGTTTCTTTTAAAAATCCATTTTTCTTTCATTTTAAAATTAATGTAAATATATATTTTTCAAATCAGATTAATTATAATTTAAATCATCTAATATTCCCCAAATAAAGTTTCAGAAAAGTGTGACACTATTTAGGGTTGCGTGGAAAAAAAAGAGGCGAGAATTAAATTAGGTGATAAGAAGCTATCCCGAAAAGACACTGAGCGATGTTATTTTTTCTAACAAAGAAAAGTGGTAAAGATTTTATTTTCATTAGCGAAGAAAGTAAGATACCGGATTTAATTTGATTTACGTTACGACTCGGCGAAAGAAGATAGCAATCTGCCCATGGCAATAATGAAAATTTCAGGTTGGTCAAGTGGCCTACGAAAGAGAAACTGGGAGATAATGATAATCAGGTCACGCGTTCTGACCGAGAAAAATGTCAGCTGGACCACCCACAAGTTCGAAAGAAAGAAAGATTAAACCATTAACTATCGTCGGAGATAACATTGGTGTGAAAGAAAGCACCTGTTTTATTGTCCAAACCTGGATATGATAAAAATTATTTTATCGGAACAGATAATTGACGAAAATCTCGTTGACGAACTCCAGATGAAATTCGGTTAAGATAGAGATTAGAGACCATCCTAAGAGTCGTGTGAGGTCCCCTCGAAGAAAAGAAAGAAAAGAAAAAAAAGGGAAGATAATTTTTTTTTCCTTTGAGCGATAATTGCAAACACCCACACTGCTGAGCGCTCATTGGCTGAAAGGTGGCGTGAGCGGTAGGCGAAGGTAAACCATGAAGAAGGAGGAGAGGCCAGTTGACGCCCCCTGAAGGGAATGGTGTGAGATGCCACTGTGAGAGAGAGGGGAACCTGTTGACGCCCTCTGAAGGGATTGGTATGAGATACCAATATGAGAAAGGAAGAATTTGGGAGAACGATTTCCTTAAACTAAAAATTAAGGACTTCCAAAAATGGAAAGTACTAAATTTTCATGACCGAAAACAAAGAAAATTCTTAATGCGGATTTAGAATTATCAAGGAACCTCAAACTCCGACAGGCCCACCCAGGTCGGCGTCCATATAAGCAGAGTCGCAGCGAGTGGACGGCAGTTGGGGTTGGACAGACAGGCAAGAGTTGAGCTGTGAGATCTAAGACCCGCATCGCTGAAAGCTGACTTAAGATCCACGCATTCTCGACCTCAACTTCTAACCAAGAACAATTTATTTTTGAAGAACGACTTAGACTCACACCACCAAAACCAGTTTGCGAATATTGCCTGAAGATAGATCAAAACAGTTTCTTGAAAAACAATTTAAGATGTTAAGACTCGCCTAACAAACACAAAGTGTCACGAATCCATATAAGCGGGTTGGGAGGAAGATCCAGTCCTGTATTCAGCAACCAGATATAAAATATTGTTATCCTTTTTTAACACATTTGAACTTTTCGAGTTATTCTTTTACATATACTTGTGCAGTATTACCCTTGTTCGGACTCGACTTGCATTACGGCCCGGCGACTGATTGATTTCGTCTACCTAAGATCAAATCACAACGTGGGTAGGTTAGACTAGAAATCAAAACAGTTACTTCGGTAACCAGACATTGGAGGCGAGCTGGGAATGACAGGGCTGACACCGAATCTAACCAGATTCCCATCCGAATCAGCAAAAGGTTAGAACGTCACATTTGGTGCCGCGACCAATACCAAGTCCCATTAGTCGTCACAGGACAGGATAGGACGGCGACGGCGCGGAGACAGACGGGGTGACGTCACAATTGGTGCCGTGACCAGGATAGCACGGCAGGCGTGGCCAGGCAGACGTCACATTTGGCGCAGCGATCCCGGGGTGACGTCACAAAAGTATATTTTATTTTGTGAAAATTTTTTAAACTGAGAATTATATTTTGTTTGCAATTATGTCAAAATGTGTCAAAAATGGCCGAATTTTTGAAAGCGAGCAAAATGTTGAGATTCCAATCAATATAATTTATATATTGAAATGACCCAGAGGATTTTGTTTACTAGAAATAGTAAATATAAATATTTAGCTTTCAATTAAAACTAAAATGAAATCTTCAAGAAGGTTTTGTATTTTTAAAATATCATTTTAAACCTTAGGTAACTAAAAATCAGTTGAAGTATCTACCATTGTGATAGGTATGAATCTAACTCGTGTACCCTCAATTTAATCACTAAAGCCATTATTAACTAAAAATAAATAAAAATGCGTACGAAATATTTAGATTTCGGTATTAAATAACCCATAGAGGTGTTGATATGTCGCTAAACAAAAATAACATATCAAGAAAATATTCGCATAAACTATGACTCTTTCTCCGTAATCCTCTACCTCAAGTTGCTCTTGGGTCTTGTACAGATTGGACATTATTAAAAATATAACAAAATTATACATTATCATTAATGTGTTTAGAACTACTGCTTATTTCTGAGTACAGCTGCACTGAATTCGATATTTTCTTAAATTTGTTCAGAATTTGTTTTTATATATGTTGTCCGTGTGTTTTCTCGACTTATGTCATTTCTGCTTGATGCTTTCTTTCCATATTTTTTTATTGGGAGAAAAGATTAAAAGCACAGAAAAAAAGGCACATTCAGTGCCTTGCGCAAGACTTAGAACTCTATTTAAATAAGAATCTTCATTTAAACACCAACGTCAAAGGCATTCTCTTGTATAGACGCATTGGGAGAGAACGACTCTGAAATGTTACTCACTAATTATTAATTATATTTTTTCTCGTCCCTCAAGTAGCTAGGTCCGACTATCGCACGGTACACACACCTCCCTGGTCTTTTGAACAGGAGTAGAAATTAATCCTTTCTTTTCTGTTTGCTACAAGTTTCCCATTTCTTCTAAACTCTACTTCCGCAGTATACTTCACATGTCTCAGCTAGAGCTCAGACATTTTATTCACTAATTACTTTTTTTCTCTCCCAATAGGCGTAGATAGGTTAGCCTATCATCCGGTTCACATTCTTTTTCAATCTTTTGAACAGAACTAGAAGTTTATCCTTTGTTTCCTGCTTCGGACAAGTTTACCATTCCTTCTAATGTCTACTCAAGCAGTAAATTTCTGTCTCCGCCAGAACCCATACATTTTATTCACTAATTACTTTTTCCTCTCCCAATAGAAATAGATAGTTTAGCCTATATCTGGTTCACATTCTTTTCGGCTGTTTTGAACAGAACTAGAAGTTTATCCTTTGTTTCCTGTCTAGGATTTCTTTCTGGTTTCTTTTAAAGTCTACTTCCTTATTATACTTATAATGTCTCAGACTTAATGCTAAAATGTTATTCAATAATTAAATCTTTATCTGTTTAAGTCTAGAGCTAAACCTTATCTTTCTTGCATAGCATCAATAGCTTCACGTCTTGCCTTTTCTTACACTAATACAATACCACAGAGTAATCCTCTAACTTGAGTAGCTCTTGGGCTTTACATAGGGTGAACATTAGTAAAAAAAAAAAGTTCTCTCATTTCATTCAACAACTTCATTCATCGACTCCCTGTGTCGCTCCAGTAAGTACCTGACTCTTTATACTATCCTCTACCTTAAAAAGGGCTAGATCGGTCTGAAAATGGAATTGACATATTTGGACAGGAGCTTCCTGGTTCTCACTTTTCAGTGTTGATAGAGATAAAAAGTGTCTCCCATTTCTTGTCGGAGAAGAATTATTTTCCATCCTCCAACCTCTCTCTCTCTCTCTCTCTCTCTCTATCTATCTCTCTCTCTCAAGATCTCATACTGCCCTATGTCTATCTATAAAAGGCAGGATGTGTGTATGTGTGTGTAACGAATGCACGACCGCAATTTTCGACGGAATTGCACCAAAATTTAGATGCACATGCTCCAAATTAGTGGGAAGGCCAAGACCGACTTTGCATTTCTCAACTCCCCTCGATAGTGGAAATAATCGATTTTTTCATGCTTCTACAGCAGTTTTCATGTAGTCTCCGGCCATTTTCTACTGGCCAGAGAGAGAGCCTGTAGCTGGCTGCCACAAATAGGTAGGAAGATTCTATTGGCCAGCGTGAGAGCCAACAGCTGACTGACACGAATGTTAACTAGCATGCTAGCATGCAAAAAAAATCGATAGATGCATTCGTCACAAGTGGGAAAATTATAAATCTGCATGGCACTTTAGTCTAATTGGCTCGTTCGCTTGCTTAAACTCAACGTTGATTCTGATTCCGCAGAACTGGGTTGGTGTGAAAAAGTATTTGTTGCTAACATTCTTGTTTCATTCGGTTTTTCCAGTTACGAGTCATTTTTTAAAGCTGATCGTTTTGTGTTCATTTTGTTTAGTTCTTTTTCCGTAACGGATTTTATGTTTAGCATTGAGCTTAGAAAAAATTCGCAGTGTGAGATAGGCAAGAAATAAGGCATGTAGCAACATCAGCACGGCAAAGGGAACTCCTTTAAAGGCAAGGAAGGGCAAAAATATTTTAAGTCAAGTGATAGTGATTGCTGTATGAGTCGTACGTTTTTTGAATCAAGCACGGGCAACGCCGGGCCATGCTGCTAGTCGCTACTACCATGAACATGAAAACTGCTCGGATGAACTGCATTCTTTGATTCCGTCAGGTCTAACCTTCATGGCTAAGAGCCGCCTTGTCACTCCCATAATACCAAACCACCCACATTACCTCCGTATTCCTTCGACAAAAAGTAATTTCCACTCGAACAGCATTTTCACGCGAACAACTGTCCTGTGGAACAGATTTCCAACAGGATGTTTCCCGATCACTAGAAGTCGAGAGTTAACCGTTATCTTCCCCTCCTATCCTTATAACCTATCCCCTAACGTAATCCTCTACCTCGAGTGGCCCCGGGCCTTGTATAGGGTGAACTTTACTTTAAAAATGATATATAATTTCTTAGAGTCTAATTATTATTAAAAGAATATCAAGAGAGATTATTTTCTCTTTTAAACCACTGTACTCGGATCATTCTATGTGTCTTGGTCTATGATCTTCCACCAAATTTCTAGGTGGGTGTCTCGTTTCTCGTCCTTTTATTCAGTATCCATACTGCAAAATATTCCAATTACATATGGTAATGACACCGAAAGATCAACGTTCGGTCTTCTGAAAGCGTGATGCAATACATTCAATTACAAGAATTTAATTTTCCATTTACTTCAAAGAGGCATAGTCTTTGAAATAGGAACTGACATAAATTGATAGCCGCCAAACTTAATCAGTGTCTGAGATTTTGATAAGCCTAATATTTATGGGAAAAGAGGTTGAAAAGTGAATCGTTAAGTCCTGACGGCTTATTTTCATCATTATAAGTCGATCGCATAATTGCAAATACGTGCTGAGGTTTTTATTCTTCTGCCAGGCCGTTTCATACACGTAAGGGAAGTAATCGTGTGCTTCGCATTGTTAGGAGACACCTTCTTTAACAATTCTTATCTAATTGGCAACAATTTGGAAGCAGAAAAAAGCAATATAACACATTGATGTGACGCCAGCTTAAAAAAGTATATATACTTAAAACATTCTCGAATCTTATTTAAAGCATGGGATTTTTAACTCTACATTTTTTTTATATACCAATGTTCACAGAATGCAAGGCTCAAGAGCTACCTATGGTAGAAGGTCAAGGAATAAGAGGTCTAAAATGAAAGTACCTGTAGGGCGAAAAAAGTGAAGATTAAGTTGAATTATGAGGGTTGAAAATAATTGACCTTTGACGTGAAGAGGTTATGATTGCAGCATTCATTGAATCCTTGACCTCTGGGGAAAAAAAATCAAAAACTTCCTCTTTACCATTGAACTAGGTAGGTAATTTCGGAGATTCGACTCCGTGGAAATAGCATTGCGAGTCCTAGCTTTAACTGAACTGGTGGATTTAAAATTGTGTAGCTCATCTGAACATTTGCTATGGAAATAGCGATAGCGTAGCAAGTGGTTTCCAAAGTTGCATCTGTGGTAAAAAGGCTGTAGAGGAGGGAACACGTCATAAATACAAAAGTGCCGAAATGATTTTGATTACAGTCAAGGCTGAAAAGTGTGGATTGAGTAGCTGAAAACCAATCATGGTAACAGTACTTCATTTCTCGTCTAATCTGATACTTATCGAAATAAAACATTTCAAAAGGAGCAGACAAAATATTGGTTGGTGTCGGGTTACATAATCCGTCAATAAGAACATTGTAAATCATATATTTTCAGAATCAGGAGGGAAATTTAGTGATTTAATAAACATAGCTTTTAAGAGGCACAAGGCTGAGCGTACTGAACAGTCAGTGAGGATAGATCAGTACAAAGTAGTAACTGATATTATATATTGAAGAACGCTTACACCACGTCGACGTACTCAAAAGTGATTTTCAAGCGAAGTTTAGACGTGGTACAAGGCCAATACTAGTGAGAATCTAATTCAATATTCAGTATTAACTGATGTCAAGACAAACTTACGAACCATTTCACCACATCAAAGTGATTAAAAGTGATTTTCTAGTGTATTTAAGGTGTGGCACAAGGCCGATATTAGTGAGTATCGGAGTCAGTACTCAGTAGTAACTGATATGTCGGGGCAAACTTCCGAAAAATTACAGCACATCAGTGACCAAAAGTGATTTTCAAGCGAAGTTTAGATGTGGCACAAGGCCAATACTAGAAAGGATTTAACTCAATAATCAGTAGTAATTGATATATCGAGATAAGCTTGTGAACCATTACACTAAATCAAATGATTAAAAGTGATTTTCAAGCGAAGTTTACATGTGGCACAAGGCCGATATTTATGAGGATCGAACACAATACTAAGTAGTAACTGATAGATTGAGGCAAACTTGCGAACCATTACATTATATCAAAGTGACTAAAAGTGATTTTCTAGTGAATTAAAGGTGTGGCACAAGGCCGATATTAGTGAGTATCGCGGTCAATACTCAGTAGTAATTGATACCTCGAGTTTAGCTTGCTTCCACCACATCAAATGACTAAAAGTGATTTTCAAGCGAAGTTTAGATGTGGCACAAGGCCAATACTAGAGAGGATTTAACTCAATACTCAGTAGTAATTGATGTGTCGAGGCAAACTTTCGAACCATTACACTACATCAAAGTGACTAAAAGTGATTTTCAAGCGAAGTTTAAATATGGCATCTACTATGCGTGGAATGATGCGTGACATTACATCTCAGACGTTGATCTGTTCTTCATTCACTTTTTTTGATATAATAATTTTAAAAATGTCATGGAATCTGTTAGGGATTCTGACCAAGAAGCATTCGTCATATGACATGCGAATGAATTGAGGAAAATGATCATAACGAAAGTCGAAGGGAAAAAATGAACGTAAAATATTAAACGTAAGAAAACCTATTTTCGTTTCATTGTCAGGTTCATACTGTCAAGGCCCAAGAGCCACTCGATGTTGAGGTTACAGTGAAAGAAGCACTGTTCATGCGGTTAGTTGGGGAAGATAACAGTTAACCCAGTGAAGAGAAGAACTGAGAAAAAATATGTTAATGGGAAAAAAGAAGGTCTCTCAGATGATTAATAGCAAGAAGTCATGTTTTAGAGGCGTTAAAATTAAAAAGCCATATTCTGCTCCAATTATGAGATGGTTGTAGCTCATTTTTGGGATCAGATCCCAATTTATTTGATCATATCGAACTGGACAAATTTACTTTTTATATATATATATATATATATATATATATATATATCAGATGATATAGAAATGAGGCTGCTAGTAGGGGAAGGCCTCATCATACTTATTATAAAACCCAGGTTGTGTGTATGTGTGTGTCTGTACGTTTATATATTAGATCGGATTTCCTACATTCAACCGATTTCAACAAAACTTCACAAGACTACGTAAAATTACCTTGCGACGGCGCCCAAAATTGAAAAACACATTTGTTTTTGCACGAAATCAATTTGAAAACACGATTAAGAGACACCGCGAGAATGAAAGGGGGACAACTCATATCGAGTTATACTTATTATAAAACCCAGGTTGTTTGTGTGTGTGTGTGTGTGTGTGTGTGTATGTGTGTGTTCGTTTATATTATGGGATCGGATTTCCTACATTTTTCAACCGATTTCAACAAAACTTCACTTTTTTTAGGCAGGTAGTGTTTCTTATTGTCTTGCACACTTTTTTCTTTACTTTTACATCCAGAATGCTTTAAAAATTCCATTTACAAGACAATTGTTTATAATAAAATTCTATTCAATCGGTAGACTCATAACGATTGGAAACAATGTTTTTGTTTGAGTTTGTGTTTGACCAATTCGTAAAAAAAAAAAAAACTAAGACATGCGTGTCCGTCAACCTTAAACAATAATCTTTGTCAATTTTATTTTTCAGTTTTTATGATGGTCGATACTTGATCTATCGCTTACTGTTACATCCCCGGCCAACGCCGGGCTCTACTGCTAGTTGTGAATATTTGAAAAGGAGGCACGCAAAGCTTAAATGAGATGTGCGTAAAGGATTTCCGGTTGAACTTCCTGATGACACCCGCAGTCTGACGTGTAGAGACTGTAGTAGAGTCTGTTTGTCGATGGCGAGACTGAGGAGTCACTTGAAAGCGCTCCGTCAGAAGGTGACAATTGACTATAAAACCATAGACGTGCGACAATTTCAAATGATATATTTTTGGTAATAAATGCAGGTCCAGAAGCGGATTCATGCTACATTTTTAATTGAATGATAAAGTACCACCAGCTATTTGACCTCTTAATTGACCTGTTCGTGCCAGAGTATGTAGGTTCATTGGTGGGCTAAAGAGCCACATTCGTTCAGTACATCAGTAGATATTCCCAAAAAATATTTAGTAATGGCCGTACTCGGACACGAGTTGGCAACCACCATGTATCTGATAGAAGAAGATAGCTTTATAGTATGCTATATTTACGGATAAAGTAGTCAATATCAGAGATAGATAGTATTCAAATATAAAGGTAGACAGTTCGGTCAAACCAAACGGCGACAGTCTATTTCATGCTCTTCAGATAATCCATCCCAATTTCCTGAAGATTGCGATGAAGCAGGTCACAACAGGGAGAGGGATCATCATTTCAACTTAGAGATAAAGTGATGAATTAGAAAAGTGAGCAATTAGAAAAGATTCAACAAAATCCTTATGACGTTTGGCACGTGAGAGAAGAGTTTCAGCTCTGACAGTCCAAAGAGCAGTGAAAAAAGACTAGAAATCGTACGTGAAACGTGTGTGGCACAAGATACTCCAGGAGAGAATAGAAAAGGCGACGGCCATCTTGAATAATTTGGAAAATGATTCTGGAATAATATATATATATATATATATATATATATATATATATATATATATATATGATCTTAGCTATGATTAATTAATGATGAACACGTCATTTTCGTTTATGATAGATTTCATCACGATTCTTCTGTTAACCTTGGAGAGTAATTATACGTTCTTATTCCTCAAAGTTGAGTCCAATAGTGTTATAAAAGCCTCAGTGAATTCCAGTAAGATATCTTTAATCATTTCTAAGATACGAAGGTTAAAAGCTTAATTTAACAATTGAAATTATTGTATATTACACGATTTGGCTGTTACACACAGTATATCTATCTATCTATCTATACACACACACACACATTTATATATATATATATATATATATATATATATATATATAGAGAGAGAGAGAGAGAGAGACTGAGAGAGAGAGAGACTGAGCGAGAGAGAGATAGTTGGGTTGATGTGATTTTGTGATCCTGGGTTTCACGCCAAGAGCTTGTCTGACGATCGCAAAGGGCGCGAAACTTAGTGTCACAATCTCACATCAACACAACTAAATATATTAGCTCTATCCATGATATTGAGCGCATTGCAATAAGTACCGCGTTTACAATATATAAATAATATATATATGTGTGTGTGGGGGGGGGTAGTGAAAATTGGGACGAAAATAATCACCCACCTGATCGCAAACGGCAGCGTATATGTTCTGCGTGCAAAGTTTATTTTTTTGACTGGAAAAAACATGGCTGTCCCCAGCAAGCTTATATTGCGAATGGTCACGTATCCTCACGCGGGCGGTCGTGTAAAACCACGAAAAGTGAATTCACACATGCAAATGAAGGAAGGCAGAGAAGGACATAAAAACACCGAACACTCGTCACTCAAAGATAAAAAAAAATTCTTTTGCAACGTTGAAGAAGAAGAATCGTGTAAAGGAGAAAGCAGAGGCACACGGAGAGATTATTGAGTAAATTGAGGGAGTTTATCAGTCGTTGCGGTTTTACACCAGGCACACCAAGAGAATTGTGTCTTTGTTCAGGAAGTTTGTCAGTCGTCGCGGATTTGCACCCGGTTCAATATGTTATACAAATACATATTCATATTTATATTTATATACATATTTATATACATCGACACACACACACACACACACACACACACACACACACACACACACACACATATATATATATACACATATATGTATATACATATAATAGTGGACCCTGATGCGAACACCATAGACTCATGCTTCAATGCAATCTTCAGGATATGAAGATGGGTGATTATTAAGTGCATTTTCAGAAAAAAAAAACATAGGAATATACATATATATATATATATATATATATATATATATATATATATATATATATATATATATTAGAGATTAGCAATCACTGCGGAAAGGTGTCACCATGCCTAAACCAAGCAAACTTAGTGAAGTTGAGCGTGCTCGAATTCTAGATTTCCATAATCAAGGTTTGTCACAGAGGGCGATCGAAGCTAAGGTAAGTCTCAGTAAAACTGTGGTTTGCAACTTTCTAAAGGACAGTGCGAATTATGGAAACGCAAAGTCTAATGGTAGGCCCGAAAATATCTCCGGCATTGTGTAGGAGAATAAGACGGGTTGTTCTGAAAGCCAGTGGACTTTCTTCTATTCAAATTAAAGCAGTCACAGATGTTGATTGCAGTCCAGAAATCATCAGACGACACTTACGACAAAAAGGCATGGTAAATAAAAAGCGCAAACAAATTCCTCGGCTGCTTCTATGTCACAAAGTGAACCGTTTAAGGTTTGGTCGTGAATACCAATCATGGGACATTGAGAAATGGAAGAAAGGTCCTGTTTTCTGATGAGAAAAAATTCAATCTAGATGGTTCTGATGACTTCCAACGATATTGGCATAACAAAAACATGCCTCCTGAAATTTTCTCCACATTGATCGAGCGTCCCTAATAGTATGGAGTACCTTTTCTTACAGAGGGACGATGGAGCTCCAGGTGGTGCAGGGTCGTCAGACAGTGGTTGGTTATGTTAGCATGCTACAAAAAGCATCATTGGTGACGGAGGGCCATCGTTTGTGTGGGGATGGATGGTTATTCCAACAGGATAATGCTGAAATCCACGCTGCATGCCGGACCTTGACTTTTCTACAAGAAAATGGCGTCCATCTCTTGAGACATCCTGCATGCTCACCAGACTTCAACTCAATTGAAAATGTTTGGAGATGGATGGCAAGAAATGTTTATCGAAATGGCAAACAATATTCAACAAAAAATGAACTTCGTGAAGTTGGAACAATATTCCTCGCAGTTTAATGGAAACACTAATTTCTAGCATGCCCCAAAGAATTTTTGAAGTCATCAAAACCAGTGGAGGTAGAACGCATTATTAAATTTGGTTGTTGAATGTTTTCGTACATTTTTCGTACAATTTCGTAGAATTTTTGTCTCTGGTCTTCTAATTTTGATCAAGTGTAAAACGCCTCATTTTATAAAAATATCAATTTCTCAATTAAATTTTCGGATTATAACTTTTTGTCTACATAAGCTTTAAATTATAAAACTAGTAACCATAAGTAAGAAATGTTTAAAATTTTTCCATGAAAAACAGTCTTTTTAAAATTAAAATTTCAAGTGGTCTTAAATTTTTGATCCGGAGTGTAACATGTATATTTTTCTTTGTTTTTGTAAATTTTTTTTTTCAAGTATTGATAACCAATAGACAGTTTCCTACTGGTACTATAAGTCATTCGTTCATCTAGGCATACGGTTCGGTATCTTCACCACCCATCCCATGCCCCTGCCACGTCATACAGACTGACATTTTCGTTTCACATAGCGGACTAAAGTTGTTACGATGCAAAAGCAGAACACACGTTTGCCCACTTGTAAAAACAATTGACATAGTAGAGTTGGTGAATTGCTCTTGCTCATACGGTATGCTATGAAAGTCTCAAATATATTTTGCAAAATATACATAGCTAATTATAGGACGCGTCTTACTACCGAGTTAGCTACTGGAAATATGGTATACCTTTAACGATTTTTAAAACTACGATATTTTTATTTATACGCATTAAGAATCTTTCATTTTTGCTTTTATTATGCCTCCGTCATTTCTTCTTCAAATGAAGTAAACACGAATAGTAAGCATCAAATTTATATACACGTTCATCTATTTCTATTATCAGAGTATTTAACCCTATTTGCATTAGCACTACGAGACATGTTATATTTTGTTTCTTATAATATACAGTGTCCGGTAGAAATATCTCCCACATAAAAGCAAAAACATTAGTGGCAATGGTGTTTTCATTTCGGTGTTTTCTGTTTGATGAGTTTTTGATGGCCACCTTCAAGCCGGTTACTTAAACAAAAGTACATAATATAATTTCCGGAACAAATAAACAGTGATATATCTCGATATAAACTTCAAAACTAATTGTGTTTAAAACCAAAAACATCAATGAAAGAAACTTTTATTCCAAAAAAATACTTTCTGCACATAAATTCACATACAAATTTAAAAAGTTCTGCAAAATAAAAACTAAATAAAGATAAAGTTCTGCAGAATAAAAATTAAATAATAAATAAAATCCTGCAAAATGAAAATAAATAAAAATAAAATTCTGCAAAATAAAAAATAAATAAAAATAAATTTCTGCACAATAAAAAATTAAATAATAAATAAAGTCTTGCAAAATGAAAAATAAATAAAAATAAAGTTCTGCAAAATAAAAAAAATTAAAAAAATTTTAAAAATACAGTCCTGCAAAATAAAAAAATACACTTCAGCAAAATAAAATAAAGTTTTGCAAAACAAAAAATTTCTGCAGATACATTTGACATAAATGCACACTAGTAATTATTTTATTACATAATATAACTTTATTAGAACTAAAATATAGAGGACAACGGTGCTGTAGTTGTGTGGCCATTTTCATTGTACTTTTGGGCCCCAAATCCCAAAATCTTTTCTGTGGGTCCCAGGAAATTTACAAGGCCCCTTGTCAATTTGTGGAGCCGGTTAAAAATCACTGATCTAACTAATGGCTTACATTTATGTAGAAGGTATTTCTACCGCAACTAGTATATGATTTTTATTAAATACGTCTTGCTATGATTTAAAAATGTCTCTTGAGAAAATAGATAAAAATCGAACATTATTACTAATGGAGCAAAAAGCAAGAAACAGGACAATACACGAGTCAGGTCACCAAAATTGATTCAAAATGTATGTTATCTTTCCACAAAAAAATAAAAATAGACGTCAGGTAAGTGAAAAAAAAAGTAATTTCGATAAAAAAAGAAATCGTTATTTACTGACGGGTCTCTTCATTCTTTTTTATTTTTTGGTATGAACATTATAACAAAATGATATTAAATTCCATCATGTCAGATGTTCTAAAGAAATACTGTCCTTTAAATATAATAACTTAAAGGAAATTAAATTAAATAATTTCACTTTGACACGTATCACGAAAAGACATCTTATGCTTGTCAAAAATATTAATTGATTCCAGATGACTGTTCTAAACCAAAAAATAACCAAATGAAACAAAATGTAAAAGAAACTTGAAACTTTTTATGTCTTGAGAACACTTCTTTTTTCGTATTCGTCTATATTTCTGAGATGAGGTATTATGTACACTATTTACATTATTCGGATTATTTTCCTCCTCTTTGTCACCATTGTACGCTCCGGCCTTCTTCAGGTGGTTGGAATGTCGAACTGAACCCTTTATTTCGCTCACTGGGGTAGACTGTTCTAGTTACACGTGCCCTGCTTAATGGATGTCAGTTATCAGTTATCTCCTGTTAATTCCCCTCTCCACGTTCTCCACTGCCTTAACCGGGTATTGAACTCACACTCTTTGGGTTTATCCACTGTGCCATGGAGACATTGCACATGGACACAGGCACAGTGGATAAAGGCGTTGGTTAGATCCAGTGACTGAACCCAAAGAGAGTGAGTTCAATACCCGGAGCGTACAACGGTCGAAACGTTGTAATAAATATGGCGACCAAGATGAGGACAATAGTCCGAATAATGTAAATAGTCTTCTTCTTCTTCTTCTTCTTCTTCTTCTTCTTCTTCTATGTGACTTGTCCCTTCAGGTCATTGGCGCTCATATCTCTCCACAATTTCTTTTTTTTCCTTTTTTAACTCTTAACAACTATTCCCTTTACACAATCTCTCGCAAACCGTGATCCACCATCCATTCACTCAAGCTCGTCAAATAGGCAGTGCTTTGTTTTCCCCTATCTCTCTGACCTTCAGTCTGTCCTGTGAGCATCAAATTTTCCATGCCTTCCTTCCACATAATATGCCCCATTAATTTCAACCGTCTCTTCTTGATCTTAAGCATAAGTGACATTTTGTTGCCATTGTCTCCAGGACACATGTTCTGTCAATGTTACTCTCAGCATCCTTCTGTAGAACCACGTTAAGTGAAAATTATAAATGCTTTCTCTTAAAAGAATTCTTTGTGAAAACAGGTTTCCCAAGTCCAGTAGCTTTTATCGATCGTTCCGGTATTCGTGGAGGTATCATCTCTAAACTTTTATGTTAACATCTTGACTATATCATTATTTTCTCTTTGAGTTACATGTGCTATTCATTTTAACTGTTGCTGCTGCTGGTTGTCTTTAAGCAATGTAACTTTGTAAAGTTCTTTTTGAATTTGTAACACCAAACCAAATGTTCAATGCTGGATGATCTTCGCTACACTCGATCAAAGTTATATTTCACAATTAATCGCACCAATTGATCGTCTACAGCTGAAAGTTAGAGATTTCGAAATGGATTCAGTGGCATACAAGACAATCATATGAAGGACTCCATCTAAAGAGACGGTCTAAGAATATGAATCCAGTTTTCCTATTGATGTTTTGGTTTTGTGACAACGTGAAGCTATGTTCAATTTCCTTTTTCTTTTTTTTTCCTATACTTAATTTGTTATAAATGAAGGCACATTGGCATATCAAATGATGCTAGTCAATGACTATGAAAAAATGTTATGGAACAGGAATATCTCTTTAGAAACATTCAAAATTCAATCTAAGAAAAAATAAGGAAACTTTTGAAAATTATTTCAATCCAATACGCTCATTAACTTCCTAAGCAGAACCTTCGTTTTTCCCACGAGTGTCGGCTGGAAAATTCATAGGTTGATCAAGATATAATTGCAAGTAGACTAAACCACATGCAAGTGTAACAGAAAAGAGATGTTTTACATATATGAATATCGACATGAAAGCAGAAACTCGGAAGAGTGTTGCACAATCGTGAAGTGCCGGAGAAGAAATTATTAGCAAAGGTCTTATTGTTAGGGATTAGCGATTTCAACAGTGAAATTATGACACCTTAAATCCCAATCTAGTACTGCGATTAATTTCTTTAAGTCGACGTATCATTGTTTAAAATCTTTTAGATTCAATTACCGTGGGAATCTATAAGGTGTGAAACTCACTGAAGCCGAGATGCGAGGTCAGGATCATAAACGTTCGTATATTGCAAATGTTTGATAAATAAATTAAATAGAGGCTAACCTCCATGAGAGTGACTCATTGCCCTTTTCACTAATTTTTTCCCGCTGACCTGAAGGGGAAAGATTATATTAAATGCATTGATATGCCTACTTTTAGGAACGTTCGTTCAGTCTGTCGTACTAGACAATTTTCCTCACCAGGATCTATTTGAGAGTTTACGAACATAACACCGGCTCTTGTCAGATCACCGGAGTTAAGCAACCTCGATCTTAGTCAGTACCTAAGTGGGAGACAGCTTGGGAATGCAAAGTGCTGTAAGCTTAGATATACATTGTGTGGGTGGTATAATAGATAACAGCTCAGAATGATTAATTGAAGAGCTGAGTTCAAATTGCAGTCAAGTTAGTTACATTCACTTAGGCGCAAGTATACTTAGGGGGATCATGACTTGAAAAGCAACACAATCGACCAAGTGTGTCACATCCACACCCAACATCACAGATTGAACCAACGCGATAGGTTAATCGCCCACTCCTCACCGTGAAGCCTCCAACAAAGAACCTTCAAAGGCTGAGATAGGATGCAGTATGTTTTTCGGGGTGCCTTCCTTCATTTTGTAGCAATAATATAGGTGAACACAAGACTCGCCTGGTGCTAATGTCGACAAAATATAACTTCAGTATCTGTCTATATTTCTGAGATGAGGTATTATGTACATTATTTACATTATTCGGACTATTGTCCTCATCTTTGTCGCCATATTTATTACAACGTTTCGGCCTTTCAGTATCTGTCTATATTTCTGATATGAGGTATTATGTACACTATTTACATTATTCGGACTATTGTCCTCATCTTTGTCGCCATATTTATTACAACGTTTCGGCCTTTCAGTATCTGTCTATATTTCTGAGATGAGGTATTATGTACACTATTTACATTATTCGGACTATTGTCCTCATCTTTGTCGCCATATTTATTACAACGTTTCGGCCTTTCAGTATCTGTCTATATTTCTGATATGAGGTATTATGTACACTATTTACATTATTCGGACTATTGTCCTCATCTTTGTCGCCATATTTATTACAACGTTTCGGCCTTTCAGTATCTGTCTATATTTCTGATATGAGGTATTATGTACACTATTTACATTATTCGGACTATTGTCCTCATCTTTGTTGCCATATTTATTACAACGTTTCGGCCTTTCAGTATCTGTCTATATTTCTGAGATGAGGTATTATGTACACTATTTACATTATTCGGACTATTGTCCTCATCTTTGTCGCCATATTTATTACAACGTTTCGGCCTTTCAGTATCTGTCTATATTTCTGAGATGAGGTATTATGTACACTATTTACATTATTCGGACTATTGTCCTCATCTTTGTCGCCATATTTATTACAACGTTTCGGCCTTTCAGTATCTATCTATATTTCTGATATGAGGTATTATGTACACTATTTACATTATTCGGACTATTGTCCTCATCTTTGTCGCCATATTTATTACAACGTTTCGGCCTTTCAGTATCTGTCTATATTTCTGATATAAGGTATTATGTACACTATTTACATTATTCGGACTATTGTCCTCATCTTTGTCGCCATATTTATTACAACGTTTCGGCCTTTCAGTATCTATCTATATTTCTGAGATGAGGTATTATGTACACTATTTACATTATTCGGACTATTGTCCTCATCTTTGTCGCCATATTTATTACAACGTTTCGGCCTTTCAGTATCTATCTATATTTCTGAGATGAGGTATTATGTACACTATTTACATTATTCGGACTATTGTCCTCATCTTTGTCGCCATATTTATTACAACGTTTCGGCCTTTCAGTATCTGTCTATATTTCTGAGATGAGGTATTATGTACATTATTTACATTATCTGGACTATTGTCCTCATCTTTGTCGCCATATTTATTACAACGTTTCGGCCTTTCAGTATCTGTCTATAATTCTGAGATGAGGTATTATGTACATTATTTACATTATTCGGACTATTGTCCTCATCTTTTTCGCCATATTTATTACAACGTTTCGGCCTTTAAGTAGCTGTCTATATTTCTGAGAGGAGGTATTATGTACATTACTTACATTATTCGGACTATTGTCCTCATCTTTGTCGACATATTTATTACAACGTTTCGGCCTTTCAGTATCTGTCTATAATTCTGAGATGAGGTATTATGTACATTATTTGCATTATTCGGACTATTGTGCTCATCTTTGTCGCCATATTTATTACAACGTTTCGGCCTTTCAGTATCTGTCTATATTTCTGATATGAGGTATTATGTACACTATTTACATTATTCGGACTATTGTCCTCATCTTTGTCGCCATATTTATTACAACGTTTCGGCCTTTCAGTATCTGTCTATATTTCTGATATGAGGTATTATGTACACTATTTACATTATTCGGACTATTGTCCTCATCTTTGTCGCCATATTTATTACAACGTTTCGGCCTTTCAGTATCTGTCTATATTTCTGAGATGAGGTATTATGTACATTATTTACATTATTCGGACTATTGTCCTCATCTTTGTCGCCATATTTATTACAACGTTTCGGCCTTTCAGTATCTGTCTATATTTCTGCGAGGAGGTATTATGTACATTATTTACATTATTCGGACTATTGTCCTCATCTTTGTCGCCATATTTACTACAACGTTTCTGCCTTTCAGTATCTGTCTATATTTCTGATATGAGGTATTATGTACACTATTTACATTATTCGGACTATTGTCCTCATCTTTGTCGCCATATTTATTACAACGTTTCGCTGGTTGTACCCTCCGGCCTTCTTCAGATGTTTGGATTGTCGAACTAAACCATTTATTTCTCTCACTTGTGTAGACTGTTCTAGTTCCACGTGCCATGTTTAATGTCGGTTATCAGTTATCTCCTGTTAATTCCCCCTCCAAGTTCTCCACTGCCTTAACCGGGTATTGAACCCACACTCTTTGGGTCGTGTCATTGGATCTAAACACTGTGCCATGTGTCATTGAGGGCACATGGCACAGTGGATAAAGGCGTTGGTTGTTTACGATTTTATTCGAAAATTATTTCATATATATCCCCTGTCGTATTTAATCAGGTTTACTTCCAAATTTTTGCCATTTTTCTCTCCACATGTTCTTATTCCAACATTCTTTCATGCATTTCTCATTTTATTTTTTTATTCCGGTTGTATTCCAAAAATCTCTCATTAACCTCCCCCCCCCCACCATTTCACGTTCTTATTGCAACATTATTTCATTCATTTCCACTATCGTTCTTATTCCGGTTTTCTTCCTACATTCTGTTATTTCTTTCTCCTCGTTAGTATTTCACCATTGTTTTATTCATTTCATGCTCGTTCGTATTCCTGTTTCCTTCCAAATTTCTGTCATTCTGTGCCTTTTCTTGTTCTTGTTGTGACATTTTCTACTTCATTTCCCCTCTCATCCTTTTCCGCTTTTCTTCCAAAATTTTGTAATTCCTACCTATTCTCATTTTTATTCCAACATTCTATTATCCGTTTATCCTCTTGTTCGTATTCCTGTTTTCTTTCACAATTCTGCCATTCCTCTCTCTTCACGTTCGTATTCTATCATTTATTTCCAAACTCGTTCTTATTTCGAATTTCTTCCAAAATTTTGCCATTCTTTCCTCATCTCGTTCTTGTTCCATCAGACTTTCATTCATTTACCATTTAGTTCTTCTTCCAGACTTCCAAACTTCTGTCATTTCTCCCTCTTCATGTGTTTATTTCAACATTCTTTCCTTGATTCCCCACTCTCGTTCTTAATTCTAACATTCTATCATTCAGTTTCCCTCCGTTCTTTCTCTTTTTTTTTCTTTTATAATTCTGCTATTCCTCCCTCTTTTCGCTCTCCTTCCAACATTCTATCATTTATTCCCATTCTCGCTCTTATTCAGGCTTTCATCCACAATGCTGTTATTCCTCCCTCTTCTCGTGCTTTTCCAACATTATATCATTAATCTCCCATATTGTGCTTCTTCAGGTGTTCTTCCAAAATTCTGCCATTCTTTCTGCTTCTCGTTCTGATTTCAACATTCTTCAATTCGTTTTAGTTTTCGTATTTATCTTGCTTTACTTCCTAAATTCTGTCATTCATCCCTCTTCAATTTCTTATTCCAACATTTTATCATTAACTAGCAGTAGAGCCCGGCGTTGCCCGGAGATGTAACAGTAAGAGATAGATCAAGTATCGACCATCATAAAGACTGAAAAATAAAATTGGCAAAGATTATTGTTTAAGGTTGACGGACATGCATGTCTTAATTAGTTTTTTTTTTTTTTTTTTACGAATTAGTCAAACCCAAACTCAAACAAAGACATTGTTTTCAATCGTTATGAGTCTACCGATTGAATAGAATTTTATTATAAACAATTGTCTTGTAAATGGAATTTTTAAAGCATTCTGAATGTAAAAATAAAGAAAAAAGTGTGCAAGACAATACGAAACACTACCTGCCAAAAAAGTGAAGTTTTGTTGAAATCTGTTGAAAAATGTAGGAAATCTGATCCCATATATAAAGGAACACACACACACACACATACACGCACACAAACAACCTGGGTTTTATAATAAGTATAACTCGATATGAGTTTTCCCCCTTCCATTCTGGCGACAGATCGTGTTTTATCGTGTTTTCAAATTGATTTCGTGCAAAAATAATTGTGATTTTTTCAATTTTTGGCGCTGTCAGAACCACCGCAAGGTAATTTTACGCAGTCCTGTGGAGTTTTGTTGAAATCGGTTGAAAAATGTAGGGAATCCTATCCAATATGTAAACGTACAGACACACACGCACAATCTGCGTTTTATGATAAGTAAGATTTCCCGTCTCCTTTTTATTCCGGGTTTCTTCCAAAATACTCTTATTTCTCCCTCTTCTCGTTTTAATTCCAACATTCTATTATTCTTTTCCCTTCTCATTCTTATACCATTTTTCTTCCAAAATTCTGCTATTCTTTCCGCTTCTCATTCTTATTCCAACATTCTTTCATTCATTTTCCCTCTCATTTTTATTCTGGTTTCTTCTAATTCTCTTATTCCTTCCTCATCTTGTTTTTAATCCAACATTCTATATTCATTTTCCCTCTCGTTCTTATTCCGATTTTCTCCCAAATTTCTCTCATTCGTTCCTCTTCTTGTTCTTATTCCAACATTCTATCATTCATTTCCCCTTTCGTTCTTAAGACTTGTATATCTAAATCGTTCCCCGGCCCCGCCAAAAATGTGTACAAAATATTCAGATTTTGACATTAAATAAATGGTAGGGCTTAAGATGTCGCTAAGCAAAAAGAAACACCTAACAGACTGTTCTGACAAGGTTGCAGATATGTTGTATTTTGGTTGGAGGATATGTGACTTTGTAGCAACGTTCAGCTGGCATGGCAGTTCTATATTTTGCAAACTCCAAAGTGAGCCCTCATCCCCAATATCGTCATAATGTTATGGCAACGTTGCAAAATGTCGTAGCTGATAAATTCCTCATTGTTAAATGTCATACCACCAAAATAATTGTTCCTCATTAAACAATAATTATCTTTTATATTCCATGCTTCTTCTCAACGTAAGCGATCATTGTTCTACACAAATTCCACTCCTTTGTAGCTCTTGAATTTTTTTGATATCTCTCCTAAACCTTATTTCGACATTCATTTACTCAAGCTCACTAAGTAGGTTATGCTTTGTATTCCTCACCTTCTGGACATTCTTCAGGACATTGGCGACCATGGCTCTCCACAATTTCCTATCCTTTGTATCTCTTAATAAATTGTGTCCTTTTGTTATCTCTCCTAAACCCTGTTCAGCCTTCCATTTACTAAAGCTTTCTAGGTAGGTTATGTGATATTTTCATCTGTCCCCCTTGCCTTCAAACTACCCTGTGAGGTTCAAATTTTCCAAGTCCTCTTTCCTCCTTATGTGCCCTAGAATTTTCATCTGTCTCTTCCTGATATGAAGTATAAATGTTCGATCAATGGTATTCCCAGCATCCTTCTGTAGAACCACATTTCTGTTTGTTGATGTTTCTTCATCATCTGAGATTGTCCAGCATTCACTACCACAGATATTTCATAGCAGTTAAGTATCACTTTCTTTGTTTCTAACGAAATTTTCCTGTCTCCATTTCGTTTCCATTTTCTCTAAAACTTCGCCACTGCTCACATGTTCGGTCCATGGTATTCCCAGCATCCTTCTGTAGAACCACACTCAAAGCCTTACTCAAAGCCTTACTCAAAGCCTTCTCTTGAACTGAGAGGAGATTGTCCAGCATCCACTGTAATATCGAGCCACATAGTAGAGATAACCAAAAATTAAAGAGGAAAGTGTAGAGTGTGATAATCGTCCGGCCGATAGAAGATATGAAGCAGAATATATGGTCTGTTGTGTTTTACGGTATATCGACCTCAATCGGTTATTTAATGCAGACAACTTTTTTTGCTGGTAATATTTTGTTTTGTCAAAAATCTATTTTTGTTAATATTTTTTCTCAAAAATGTATAGCTAGTAATATTATTTTAAATCATGTATTGCTGGTAATATTTTTTTTTCAAAAACGTATCTCTGGTAATAGTTATTTTTTCAAAAATATATTGCTGGTAATAGTTTTTTTGTCCTCAAAAATTTATTCCTGGTAATAATTTTACAAAGTATTTCTGGTATTAAAACCTATTTTTACACTTTTAAATTGCTTTTTACCTCAGTTTTGGGGTTAACAATTTGCCCATAGCTGGGACCCTAACAGGTGCTTCCACCCCGGGTCAGGGCGGACCAGAGAACACCAACAATTAAGAGGTCGTTCCACGTTCCTCAAAACCTCCTGATCAGAGGCCTTGCTTTTGGGCTTAGTTTATCGTCGTACCCAGGACGCGGATGTAGTTTATCGTCACACCCAGAACGTGGATGTAGATTATCGTCATACCCAGAACTCGGATTAGTCTATCGTCGTACCCAGGAGGCGGATGTAGATTATCGTCATACCCAGAACTCGGATGTAAATTATCGTCATACCCAGAACTCGGATGTAGTATATCGTCATACCCAGAACGCGGATGTAGTTTATCGTCATACCCAGAACTCGGATGTAAATTATTGTCATACCCAGAACGCGGATGTAGTTTATCGCCATACCCAGGACGAGAAGCAGAATGTCATTGATCTATCACTGATTAAACCTTGGATATTAATATTAAATATTGTGTTCTAAATTAATTGTACTGACAACACTATTGCCATTATGTCTATTTTGCATCTATGATCAAAGATCAATTAGCTTTTGGTTTTTAATAACATTCCAAAATTATAGCACTGATTTACATTGAAAGTAAAATGTATCATTAAAATGTTTTACTTCAATAAAGCCACTAAGGGGTTACTAGGTGTTAGAGAATATTACAAAAAAGTACTATTAAGGAGAAAGAACAAGAATTAAGACGTAAGATAACGACTGGCAAAGGATTTTGAAGATCTAAAGTTGACTGCGAAGCAAGTCAACTATCATCTATCAACTATCATCTTCAAAATGTGAAAGAATTTATAGAAAAGGCTACTTGGAAAGTGCCTGGTGCCAAGATGCGAGGCCAGTACCAATGAGATTCTTCTTTGGATTTTATCAAGAATCCCTAAATACATAGCGGAAGAACCAGTTCAGATGTGGCAACAATATTCAAATGGTAGATACAAATGGTAGACTTATAAATATATAAGATAGCTTCTGTCGAGAAAAATTGCTTTGAACGACGCAGTAAACCAAATTTTCTCGCTGTAATCTTAGTAATTGAGTCAATATAATCTTTCCACATTTCCAGGACGCAGAGATTAAAAAAATAGTTAAATATTCTTCTCTTGCTGATAGATTTTTTTTTTTACTCCTGTGGCAATGGATACTTCTGGGGTTATTGGCCCTCGTTCGATGGCGTTCCTTCGGAGGATTGGCACGATTGC
>CAHIKZ030001250.1:465000-475000 GCA_903632075.3 Acanthosepion pharaonis
CAGTATGAGATTTTACATATGTATGTATATGGGTGGTGTTGTGTCTATACATACGCATTTTTATGTTGAAATTCAAAGAGTGGAAGTGTAGCGAAAATTTCTCGTGAATGTCTCGTGAATGTATACATGTCAGCAATCAGAGCCTTTTTCTATTTTTTCGCTGAATGATATTTCCTCGCATGCGCGTATATACGTGTAGTGGGGTCTGTGTAAAATTATGATAGGTAAAAATTGCTATTATTTTTATTTTTCATTTTTTTAAAAAGTTTATTTGTTATTATTTTAAAGCTGGTTATTTGCTTGTTTTTGATGACTTTGTATATGTAACTGGTAGAAATTTCGGTTTGTAATCCTTATTGGTTATTTTTTATGGTGATATTTAATATGCTAGGGGAGGGGGTAGTTTACGTTAATAATTATAGCGGGTTTATATGATAATAGTAGATGTGTTGTGATAGTAATGTTGTAAGGGGATTGGAGGCAATGATAATATAAGTAGCTAATAGTTATTGTAAATTGGTAGAAGTGATTAGTAATGGTGGTGGGAGAATGATAAAACAATATATATATATATATATATATATATATATATATATATATATATATATACCCTGCTTGGTTTAATCACAATGTTCGTTCTGATTGATTCGTTTGCTAAGGCTTAACAATATTTTGCATGTTATTTCAAGCCCAAAAATATATTCAGATTGTCGGAATATTCGTTTTTTTTTTTTTTTTTTTTTTTTAGAAAATAATGATTTAGTGCTTCCATGTTTACTGCTTAACCCATAGCTGGTGGGAGAAGAAGTGTATTCATAACTTTCTGAAGACTATTTGCGAAGTCAACGGAAAATGATATTCTTGTCTCCGATGAACAGACCCGAGCTGTTATTTATTACAACATGCACCTTTCAAAGCTTACAGCACCTGACTTTCCCAAGCGGTTATCAAGCAGTTACCCATCAAGGTACGAACTGGGTTTGAAAATTGATCGTACGAGAAACGGCGTTTCAATGTGAAAGTTCCGTAAGCCGCACCATCCGCACACCCAAACATACGGCATCAGGCAACACAAGAAGTCATTTAAGTACGGAGTACGGAGTGAGTTTGCTGTTACTTAACTACGTTGAGCGTACGAGAACCGGTGTTTCAATGCGATAGGGCCGTAAACCATACCATCCGCACAGCAGATAACACAAGCGGTCACCCATCTAGGTTCGGACTGAGTTTCATGTTGCTTAACTTCGGAGATCGTACAAAATTTGATGCTGCTTAACATTGGTAATCTATGGGAAGAGATGTTTCAATGCGACGGGGCCGTAAGCCATACCATCCGCACAGCAGATAACGCAAGAGGTCACCAGTCTAGGTACGAAGTGAGTTTGATGTTGCTTAACTTCAGTGATCGTACAAAGTTTGATGTTGCTTAAGTTTAGTAATCGTACGGGAAGCGATGTATCAACGTGATAGGGCCTTAAAACATACCATCCGCACAGCAGATAACATAAGCGGTGCGGACTGAGTTTCATGGTGATCGTACAAAGTTTGATGCTGCTTAACTTTAGTAATCGTATGAGAACCGGTATTTCAATGTGATAGGGCCATACCATCCACACATCCAAGCTTATAGCAGCAGGTAACATATGATGACATCTACCTTGGTACTGACCAGACTCAACTTCGGTGATTGTACGAGACTCACTGTTTTGAATGTGATAGGACCATTATCGATTACACCACCCGCACACCCAATTCTACTGTACTGCCATTCCCAATCCATCTCACATCGCCCAGGCCGTATGAGAATATTTGTTGTATTCGCTTGTATAGGTCTCCCAGTATGAATAATAAAATATGGTAAATTCCCATTTATGGAATTTCTATGACTGTTTCAAGGTCAAGGTAATTATTCATTTCGGGCTGTGGCATTCCTACTTGTATATTATTATTATTATTATTATTATTAGTAGTAGTAGTAGTAGTAGTAGTAGTTGTTGTTGTTGTTGTTGTTGTTGTCTACAGGGTGTTCCTAAAGTCGGGACACATAGGCAAAAACAGATGTTTTCAAGAAATACTCGTTAGTTTCGTCATATTAACATACGAGTAGAGACACTTTGAAAAGGCATGAAGCCGCCTCTTCTCCTCCCCAGCTATGGATTAATTAGTAAAACTTGTATCATCAAACGATTAGCAGTCAATCAATCAATGTTATACCGCTCATTTATTGCTTGCACCATTTCCTTCCCAAAGGATTATATTCACTGCTTGTATGTGTCCAATTATCATGAGCATACACTCTAATGCACTAAACTAATGTCTCCTGGGACCATCCTGAGCGAATTCCGATTCTAAATAGCTATTGTTCTACACACTTACTGCACTTGCCACTCGTGACTGCAGCCATAAGGTAAATGTTGTTCCAGATAAGCTCCCTGTTATTTCAAACTGAACCCCAATCGATTAAAATGTTGGTCTGTGAATTTAGAAACATAGTAATACTTATTTCAATCCCAGTGATAAACCAGTGTAGACCTGGTTTGATTTGTTTTGTTTTACGGCATATCAACCTCAATGGGTTATTTAATGCCGACAAGATTTTTAGGATAGGTTCGTATGAATAGAATATGATAAGTTTTAAGTAAGAATGCTCAGTCCGATCAAGAATGGATACCAGAATGCTTGGTCCTTTAATGAGATTTTGGGAAGTGGATTGGGTCGAGGACATTTCAGCATCCATCATTAGAAATTTGATTATAGAATGTAGACATGAAGCTTTTGAATACAAATTAAAAGCAATAAAATGAGGATGCCTATTTTACAGGTTTGTTTTGTTTTGTTTTACGGCATATCAACCTCATTGGATTATTTAATACCGACAAAATTTTTATTACTGGTATTTTTTTTTCAATAATATATCGCTCGTATTTTATTTTTTTCAAAAATATATTGCTGGTAGTTTATTTTTTTCAAAAATGTATTGCTGGTAATTTTTTTTTCAAAAATGTATTGCTGGTAAACTTTTTTTTCAAAAATGTATTGCTGGTAATTTCTTTTTTCAAAAATATGTTTCTGGTAATATTTTTTTCAAAAATGTATTGCTGGTAAATTGTTTGTAATATTTCTTCTTCAAAAATGTATTGCCTGTAATATTTTTTCCTCAAAAATGTATTACTGGTAATATTTATTTTCTTCAAAAATGTATTGCTGGTAATAATATATTGCTGGTAATAATTTTTTCTTCTTCAAAAGTTTATTGCTGGTATTAAAACCTATTTTTACACTTTCATAGGGGTTAACTATTTGCCCATAGTCAGGACCATAACAGGTGTTACCACTACAGGTCAGGGTGCACCTGGGAACACCAGCAATTAAGAGGTGGTTCCACGCTCCTCAAAACCTGATCAGAGGCCTTGCTGTTGGATGTAGTTTATCGTCCTACCCAGGAATCGGATGTAGTGTATCGCCATACTCAGGACGGGTGGCAGACTTGTACTGAATAGGAAAGCGGTGGACAATTCATAAATAAACACTAGACGACATCTCATTAGAATAATTGATAAGTTCGACATTTTCTGAAAGTCACCTTGATCAATAAGCAGCTGATGAAGGCCAGAGAGCGCAACGGCCGAAACGTTCTATAACTTTAATGATTTTATAATGTAACTAATATAAATAATGACTCATCTTCTCAGATTTTCAGATAGAAATTGGAAGTTGTCATTTTCCTTCATGAGATACTGTAAGAAAAATGGTTGAACTTTCGTCTCATTTCCTGTGTTAACAGATAAACACGAAAATTAGTTTTGTAAATACCCTTGAGAAAGGGCATTTTCAAAACTCTCTTCTCTTCCCAGCTATGAGTTAATTAGTAGAATATGTATCAGTAAATCGATATTATCTCCCAAAAATACTTACAATATAAAATTTCTGTGTGTGAACAAATACTCGTTTCACTTTCGTAATGCTCGTTGTAGTAGAGACTTTGTAATCGCAGATACAACTATAGTAACGCAGTTGAACAATACTGGTGTCAGACGCCTTCGAAGATCACTCGTACCAATAGTACTTACTCTATAATACTCGCTCGAACAGTAATCACCGCACAGAGATCCGTATAGTGATGAGTATAGAGACTAGTGTAGAAATAGGGAATAGTATAGTGAATAGTAGTCCGAATAGTAATAGAAGATAGACTTCCTATTTATGCATGGTCACGTGATCCACTTAATTCAATAATGGGATCGCCTGTGTTTGCTGACTGTCGATCTGTGTTCAAACTCAAGTGTCGGCAGATCAAAAAGAAAGAAAAATATCGCTATAGAACGAAAAGAAAGAAAAAATATCGCTTTTCGTCCTTTTGCTGGTTATTTCAAGACAGAAAAAAATGATTTAGTGATACAAGTCTTACTTATTAACCCATAGCTGGAGTGGGAGAAAGGATTGGATTCATATCTACCGCAAGGGTATTTTCGCATCAATGAATATATCGAACACCAACTTGAATTGAAACTCTACTCTCCGGTTAACAATTCTGAGCCATTATCCATTATGCCAATCGCACTCCCAAACTTACAGCGCCCGATATGTACAGCCGGTCAGAAATCTAAGGCCAGAATAGATTCGAAGTTCCTTAACATCGGTGCAAGTACGAGGAACAAACCACATGTTCATGCGCGCTCGCGCGCACACACACACACACACACACACACACACACACACACACAAACACACACACACATAAACACACTAAACAACACAAACACACACATCTATATATATATATATATATATATATATAATGTAAATAAATTAAATTTGAGAGAAAAAACAACAATAATAATGTTAATAAAAGCATGAGAAAAAATATTATAAATAGGAAATTTTGGACGCACCTATGTCCTTTTGCAACCTGTAATAAAATGAAGTTAGACCTTGGGGTGGTGGATTGTTGCCCGTGTACAAATTTACTGATGAAATGTAGCAGTTTTGGGCATGTATTTTGCAACGATTAGGTTTTTGTCGGGTGTCGAGTTGTAGATGGCTTTTTTGGAAACTGTATTAAAGTATGTATGTCCTATTTTCATATATATATATATATATATATATATATATATATATATATATATATATATATATATATATATATATATATATATATATATATATATATATAATGTTTATTTTATATCAGTAGGCTCTTTGATTACGTGGAAGCGTGATACGAAACATTTTAAAGTCGGAATTTTCTGACACGCCTGTGACCTTTAACAACGAGACAAGAAATAAACAATGAAGTCGGTCTCTCTCTTTCCGGGGACTTTGTTTTTACTGTGGATTGTTGGATTTGTTTGCTGATTTTTTTTTTTTTTTTTTGATGTTGTATTACAGTAAAAAAATTGATAGACGTTTACCAGGATACTGTTGCAGAGGCTTTGTAGAAAGCTCTCTTTGTAAACCAAATCCATGTTTCATCCTTGAATTTGTGAGTTTATTTTAACCAATGTATTTTTAGTCGTATTTTCTGCGTTCTTGTTAACATTTCGTTGACGTTTTTAAAAAGGGCGCATCTAAAGTTGTCCATATTATTTTCCGCTTGGATGAAATTTCCACCTACAGCGAAATTGATGGTTTTCGGAAGGTTATTAAATCGAAGACGCCTTTTTATATATATATATATATATATATATATATATATATATATATATATATATATATATATATATATATATCACACACACATATATATATATATATATATATATATATATATATATATATATATAATTATCGTAATCTAATTAAGTCAGCTTCCAACGAAAGATTATTACCTGTGGTACAACATTCCCGCCTAGAAGAAAACGTGACTTTAAAAGCCATGCCAAATTCACTGTAATTGTAAAAACAGAAAAGTACAGAAAATATGACATTAGAAAAATTTTAGAAGACCAAGAAGACCAATAGATTTTGCCCCTCAAAATACTCCATTTAGTCTTAATCAAAAATTTAACAACATTGATAGAATTAATATATAACCACATAGTTGGTGAAAGTTGTGGGTAAGGCTTGATTTATCAAGCCTTACCTACAACTTTCACCCACATAAGACAGTCATGCTTTTTCACACTTATACACAAATCCATACTAATATATACGCTTACATACATCATGCACACTCCTGAAGAACTAAATGAAAACATCCCATTAACACAGATTCATACCTTACCAGGAACCAAGAAAATTGTCAAAATTTACAAGGGAATTCAGAGCAGCATGAATCTCCCCAGCCTCTATCTTAAAAAAAAACTTAAAAGAGGCCGTTTGACCAACACAAGGACTGACCACAATTAACGATAAAAAAATAAATGAAAACTACAGACAAAGCTAATTTTCTTCAGAAAATCACTCATTCCTGTAGTTCACTGCTACTAACAAGCAGAATTTTTTCTCCTGGTGATGGCCATAGTGGCCAAACCTAGTCGAGGAATCTAAGTGAAATAATAAAACAAAATTATTAATATACAACCCAGTGTGTCTGAAATTTTTTTAATTTCTCAATATATTTATTGTCCAAAACACACACACACACACACACGCACGCACACACACACACACACACACACATATATATATATATATATATATATATATATATATATATATATTGTGTGGGTGTGTCTGTGTGTGTCAAAAATACTTTTACAAAATGTGTGGGTGGGTTCCTCACAACAAATCAAGGACACATGTCCATATTAACAAATGGGCGCAAAGAATTCGTTTTTGAGTTATTAAGTTTAAAGAAAGTTTACGGTAGATGGCGCTGTGTTACCATATAGATTCGGTTGCATTTGTCATTCGTAAACATTTGTGGCAACTCTGTCATCAAAGTTTAAAATTTGGAGTAGTGTCTCGAACAGTCATGAGCAGGCAGATATGATTTTTACATCCAACTGCGCATATGGTAATAGACATGAGGCTGCATACCTGAATAAGATTGCATTTCCAGACCGAAGCCAGTCGAGTTATCTCACATTTCTTGGTGTTCCTCGTCGTGTTGCTGGGGCAGGACTCGTGTCACCACAAAATATGGATCGAGGAAGACCGAGATCCGCGTGTATGCCTGGCCTCAAAAAACACATTCTACAGGCTGTCAGTGACGATCCATTTATCAGAAAAGGTAAAGTAGCCCTAGCATGGCGGACATCCAATAGTACCACATGGAGGGTACTTCAAGAGCAGCTACTGTATCCTTATCATTTTCAACGGGTGCAGGGTCTTTGCTGATGCTATATTGCACAAAATGCCGATCCATTGTCTCTTCAGTCTTGTTTACGGATAAGGCAACATTTCGAACAGATGGAATAACAATTCTCTACAACGAACTGGGGCGGATCGGAATCCCCACGGTACAATATTAGGCATGACACCAGCATCAGTTTACGATTAATGCGTGTACTGGAATTCTAGGTGAGTGTCTGGTAGGTGTATATGCATATACATATGTATATGGTGTATATTTCTCAGGACGTCTTACAAGAGTTGTCAATAGGGACTTTATTTCGAACACACTTCCAGACCTGCTAGAGGATGTACTCCTGCTAATGTAACGAGCATGCGCGAAAGCGTCCTCGAAATACGTGTGTGTGTTTTCGCCGGGCACACCTTAGAGTACCATAATGGACTCGACTGAGGACTACAAGAAGAAGACGCGTGAGTCATTTGGTGTTTTTTGGGCGACAAAAGACGTTGCTGTCGTCCGTTCGTCGGCAGCAGTCGTGGGTGCCGTTTGATCGTTTGCTGTCGTAAAGTGTTCGGAGGAGGAGTCGTGCGTTCGTTTTAGTTTCACAAGAAGGATTTTTTTGTGTGTTTTTTTCCCTAATTCCCGTTTTCACACAAACATGTTGTTCATGCATGATGAGGCTACAACACATTTTAGTCGTATTGTTCGCGGTTCACTGGCTAACATATACAGTGAAAAATGGATGGGATGGGGAGGATCGTTTCCATGGTCTGCACCTTCATCCGACTTAAATCCTTTGGATTTTTTTTCTGTGGGGCCACCTTAAATAATTGGTTTATCCAGCAAACATTAATAATGCAGAGACAATTCATCAACATTTAATCGGGGCCTGCGAAACTATTCGACACTGTGTGAGAGTATTTGATTGGATCCGCCAGTCAATAATCCGACGGGTGCATGCGTGTGTAGAAGCAAACAGAGAACATTTTGAACATTTGCTATAAGGGACAACGATGAATTTTGGGGGATATGTTTATATGGACATTTTACCTTGTTTTGATGGTCGGAACCCGTCCCCAAATTTTGTAAAAGTATTTTTGGATTGTATCTTGGATTTTACATGTAAGAGCACCAACCGTAAGCTTTATACTTAATAACTCAAAAATGAAAGATTTACGGACATATTTTTATATATACTTGTTTTGGTATGAGGAATCCTCCCTCAAATTTGCAAAATTACTTTTGATGCACCCTGCATATAACGGGTATATCAAATGATATTCACTGATATTTTTAGTAACTTGTATCTCCATGTTATATCATTCATTTGATAAAAATTCTCCACTCGTTACTGAATTGTTTATTCTTTATTTTCAGATATGACATCTAAACATTAATTGTTTATTATCTATTTTACAGCTTTGATAATGTGTGGGGAAAATGCGAAGTGAAAATAAGGACAGAATGCAAAAGGCAGTGGGGAGAGATATTAATGGTGTGTCACGCACGTAAACTTTCAGCGAACATGTATCACAAAACTGGTTCACACGTGTCAAAGAAAGTGATACCGGCCTCGACGAAAAACCAATGTCAGGAAGACTGTCTGTTATATAAGACCATGCCTTGATGGAAACGGTTGAACAATAGCCAAGGACAAGATCTTGCTCATTGTCGGCATAACTTGTGTATTTGGTGGAATTTTGAGGGAATGTTGCACTTTGAACTTGTTCCATATGATCATAATGTGCAGCGAATATATGATGTTTTCCATGTCCGCTATCCGGCACTGGTCAATCGAAGACAAGCACTGTTACACGCAGATACCCCAGCACAGATTGCCAAAATTAGACAAAGCATTAACTTGAACACCTTAAGGGGATGTAAGTGCTGCCTCAACCTGCCTACAGTACAGACCTTGCACTATCAGATTACCACATTTTCCGATCCATGGATTTTTTTCTATATAATTAATATATATATAAATGTTGCTTGTCTCGCTTCGATGAAAGAATTCTGACTGTCCTTCTGTAGAATACAATTTCTGCTGCCTCGATTTTTCAGTATTCACGGCCATAAAAGAAAATGGATATCACAAAGAAAAACCAGCACACATTTCCTTGACCTTAAACCTTTTTCACTAATTTTTAGCATTTTGCTTAGATATTAGATATCACCTTTCCTATTCTCTGTTAATATATATATATATATATATATATATATATATATATATATATATATATATATATATTAATCCGCTATATTTGTCGGGGAAATATGATCAATATTAGAGTTTGAATTTAATAGCTGTAGACAGTGTGATCCTAGGAATCAACATCAAGCCAATATATATTCCCTTACATATATATATATACATATATATATATAGATAGATAGATAGATAGATAGATAGATAGATAGATGTGTGCGTTCGTGTGTATTTTTGTATGTCTATGTGTGAACGTATTCCCGTGTTCTTTCTAGCATATACATAGAAAGCATCAGCAAATCAGAAACACTAAACTCTTCATATATACATATATTCATATGTCTGTATGTGGGCTGGTGTGTGCGTGCGAAACAATAGCCTTTTTTCGTTGTAGTGAATACAGAGAAGGCATCAAAAACTGATAACCATTAAAACTAATGCATATATATATATAGTTTTTCTATATAGGTATGTATGTATATATGTATGTATGAAACAATACCCTTTCTTACTGTGACTGAATACGCACTTGGTTTAAACAAATAATAACTGCTATC
>CAHIKZ030001250.1:477500-482500 GCA_903632075.3 Acanthosepion pharaonis
CATGAATATTAACAAAATATGAATTTCGGACAGTAAATCCATATCTTCGTGTACAATTATCAATATATTCGAAAACTGGAAAAATATAATTAAAAAAAAAAATAAACAGAGAGACACTATTTACATTATTTGGACTATTGTCCTCATCTTTGTCGCCACATATATTACGTTTCGGCCGTTGTACGTTCCGGCCTTCTTCAGGTGGTTGTAATGTCGAATAGAACCGTTTATTTCGCTCACTGTGGTAGACTGTTCTAGTTCCACGTGCTATTTTTAACGGATATTAGTTATCTATTATCTCCTGTTAGTTCCCCCCCTCCAAGTTCTCCACTGCCTTAACCGTGCTAACATTGTGGCATGTGCTCAAGGACACGTGGCACAGTGGATAAAGGCGTTGGTTAGATCCAGTGACAGGACCCAAAGAGTGTGAGTTCAATACCCGGTTAAGATTATGGAGATCTTGGAAAAATTAGATAAAGATTTATCTTAAATTTAACGCCGAAAAAAAAATATATATATATACATGTGTGTGCGTGTGCACTGTTTACATTATTCGGACAATTTTCCTCATCTTTGTTGCCATATTTCAGCCGTTGTACGCTCCGGCCTTCTTCAGGTGATTGGAATGTCGAACTGAACCCTTTTTTTCACTTGCCGGGACCCACGTGCCCTGTCATATGGATGTCAATTATCTCCTGTTAATTCACCTGTTCGAGTTCTCCACTACCTTAACCAGGTACTGAACTCACAAATCTTTTGGATTCTATCACTGGATCTAACCAACGCCTTTATCCAATGTGACCTTAAGGATAGCTGTGTATGAATTTCTGGCACTTATAAACTTAATGTCTTCAGCAATCATTTTTACCAGTGCTCATATCGCAATTTTTTTTCTGTTCTCATTTCATCTTTTTTACCAGAGCTCATATTTCAATTTTCGATGTTGTTATTGCTTTTCTCTGGTACCCCTTATTACTGGTTCTCATATTCTTTTGTGGTCTAGCATATGTACTCATTCCTTAAGTTTACGAATTTTCCAATGATGTTCTTTGTCTGTTTTTCAACCTGATCCCACAGAGGGCAGTGATTTTCTCTCCATATGTGATCAGCTACACTTGATTTTTCCACTTCCCCTCGTGTTAAAGTTTTTGGTGTTCATCAAGCTTTACCTTAAAGAGGCGACCTGTCTCTCCTTTATATTTCTTTCCGCAGCCAAATAACTATATATTTGCAACCGCATATACATGTGTTAACGTGTATAAACAACAGGTAAACGAATAAATATTTACTCAATATAATTTAAGCTGTAAATAAAACTAGGTCCAATATGGTTAGAGAGAGCTAAGTATGTATTAATAAATATACATATACCTACGTTCGAAATGCAAGTGATTTTTTAATAATTCAAATGTAATAATCCGTGTTTGATGAGTAGGTAGAACTACAGAAATTTTAGTTACACTTCCAACATAGGTATATGCATATTTATTTAAAAAATAAATATATACATTAAGTCATCGACAGGTAGACTGTCTCGCAGGTCTTCATGTTCAAGCACGGCGGGAACAGAGGGAATTTTAACTTTTTTCTATATACGAAATACGCCAGCGACTCGGAGAAGTCAATTTATAATTGAAGAGTAATGCTTAATAGCAGTAGGAGCCACATATCCTTAGAGAGCTCGACGGGATTTCCTGGAGCATATAAATATATAAAACATAGACGCTTTTGTTGAACCTGAACTCTAATATTTTTTACCAACTCCGTTCATTTTAAAAGCTTCAAATTGTATAGAACAATATATTGAATTTTACATTTTTTTTACACAGCTAGATACATTGATACGTATACAGCTTAATGAACTTAAGTAACATGATCGTATTAATGTTTTATTTTTAATCTGCTTTATTTGTAATCCCCTTATCTAACGTTTCTCTTATTACACCCAACTTTGTGCGTTTATTTATTTTTGAAAATAATAGTGTTCTTTAGTTGTTTTTTAATAAAAAAAAAAAGCGTTAAAAAATTGCCTGAGGATACCATAAGGATGAAATCAATTTAGCGGATTCAACTGACCTCCTGATTTTTTACATTATTTACATTATTCGGACTATTGTCCTCATCTTTCTCACCTTATTTATCACAACGCCCAGGGAGTTGTTCACTCTTCTTCAGGTGGTTGGCATGTCGAACTGAAACCTTTGTCTGTTCTAGTTCCACGTGCCATGTTTAATGGATATCCGTTATCAGTTACTTCTCGTTAATTCCCCTCTCCAAGCTTTCCACTGCCTTAACTAGGTATTGAACTCACACTCTTTCGGACATGTCACTAGATCTAACCAACGCCTTTATCCACTGTTCCATGTGTCCTTTTCTGTTTTTTATAAACCTAATGTGATCAGAAACTTTTTTTACCAGTGCAATTTTTGCTGTTATCATCATGTTTTTTTTTTTTTTTTTTTTTTTACCAGAGCTCATATTTTAATTTTTTTTTTTGTTGTTATTATCGCTTTTCTCTGGAACTCCTTATTATCTGGTTCACATATTTATTCATTTCTATGCTTGGTCGGCTCAGGACATTTTTGTAGCTGAGCATATGTGCTGATTCCTTAAATTTAAAACATGCAATTGTGACACCATTTAGGGGCACAAAAAGAAAAAAGGAAAAAAAAAGAAAGGAAAAAGAGAAAGAAAAGAAAGAAAAAGAGAGGCGAGACTTAAGCTTAGATGATAAAAGAAACCACCCACGACCGGGGACATTGACAATGCTATTTTGATAAGTAGCAAATGGTGAAAGGTTTCATTGCCATTGCAAAAAATTCTAAATGGATAAGAAAATCGACTGTGTTGTGGTGGCGGACTTATGTTATCGGGAATAGATAATGCTGGCGAACATCTAATTGACAAACTACAGACCGGCTAGCTAAACTCCGAGACATTTCGACAATGTTATTTTGATAATGAAAAAAGATGGTGAAAATTCTGACGACCAGTGTCGTAGGATTGCCTGACAAAGAACAGGTGAATACAGAGCTTTGGATAGATAAGAAAAATTAACTGTTTCAGAGGGGGCAAACAATATTGTCGGGAAAGGATTTAATAGGCCATCTGTTAACCGCACACGATGGCAACCCTGGGTTAAGTCTTTGCCGTTTTGACAAGACATCTATGGGTGTTAGAATTCGGTTATGATAATAAAACTATGTTATCAGAAATTGGCACCAAGAATGCAAATACGGCTAGGACAATGAAACTGTTTTTCGAAACGGGAATCGGCTGTGTTTCGCTAGACGACTACCCACTTGATAATTGGCATTGATAGATCCCAGGTGACATTGGGGATGAGAGCTGCGATTACGGAAAAAAAAGAAAAAGAAAAAGATATATTTTTTTCTTAAAACAAAGCTAGCCGGATCACACCCACCCGGTTGGACGCCATTGGCCGAATGTCAACGAGGGCCAGGCGGAGGTGATCACGTGACGCAAGGGGGGTAGCCGCCACCCATTTAGAGGATAGGTATGAGAAGTTGCTATGAAGAAGTGGGGAGAACCGTTGACGCCCCTCTGAAGTATGGTGAGAGAAGGTGGGAGTAAGAGAAGACTTCCAAAAATGGAAAGGAGTGGAAAATTCCTGACCAAAAATTAAAAGAAGTGGATATGGATTTAGAATTATCGAGGAACCTCCAAGCCCGACAAAGCCCATCCGGTTTCGGTCGGCGTCCATATAAGCAAAGTCGCAGCGAGCAGAAATCAGTTTTTAGTTAAGTTCGGACTCCGGTTTTCCAGAGTTCAGTCTTCAGTGCTCAGTTGAAGCAGGCCTCGCAGAGCTGACTTGAAAGATTCGCGCAACTTCCGAACTCAACTTCAATCCAAGAACAATTTATTTTGAAGAGCGACTTAGATCCATACCACCAAAATAAGCTTTTCGACTATCGCCTGAAGACACACCAAGAACCAATTTCTTAAAGAACTTTAACTTAAGATGTTAAAACTCACCTAACAAAAACAACGTGTCACAATCCATATAGCGGGTCGGGAGATAGACGCAGTCCTATGTATCCAGCAACCAGATATAAAGTATTGTTATCCTTTTTTTGATACCTTGAACTTTTGAGTTATCATTTTATTTTCTTTTATACATATTTGTATGATACCACCCTCGTTTGAACTCAACTTGCATTACGGCCCCAACGATTGATTTCGTCTGCCTAAGATCAATTCACAACGTGGGTAGGCGGACTGGAGATCAACGCAGTTACTTTGGTAACCAGACGTTAGAAGCGAGTTGGGAACGACGAGGCTGATATCGGATCTGACCAGATTCCCATCCGAATCACCAAAATTTGGGTGCTGCGACCGATACCAAGCCAGTTGGTCGTCACAGGACGGGACAACACGACTGACGCAGACAGGCGGACGTCACGTTTGGAGTGGCGACACCCGAACGAAGCAGCGAGGAGCGAGCGAAGGATGTAGAGAGGACGTCACACAATGATAACAGCAAAAAATTGCAATATGAGCACTGATAAAAATGGTGTTTGATTGAATAAACGAGACATGAAGCTATTGTAGTAGAATAGACGGCTATATTTAACCATTTCGACAGTGAAAGGGTGGGACTGGGATGCCGACATAGTGAAACGTTTAAACTCATGCAGTCTGAAAAAGGCGAAAATATCTCATCGGGGCGGTTCCGTGAAAGTATTTGTAGAAAAGACAAAGGGTGGCGTCTCTGGATTTTGTTGAGGACTCTAAGACGAACTTCAGACCATATATGAAAGCAATATTTCAGCAAATGGTTGATTTATAGATTTTAAGGGGTGGACTAGGGCGAGAAAAATCTTTCTAGCGCTACACAGAGAACCAAGTTTATATATATATATATATATATATATATATATATATATATATATACATACAACATCATCACTTGATAAGACACCGGAGGTGTTGAAACAAAATGGCCACTTTTGTAGTGATTTTTAACTTATTTATGTTAT
>CAHIKZ030001250.1:485000-574870 GCA_903632075.3 Acanthosepion pharaonis
CTACAACCATATTCAATAAAAGTTATATATATATATATATATATATATATATATATATATGCCCCAGAAAAAATAAAATTCTGTGTAGCACTTTAGAGGGTAAGCGCGAATTTGTAATCAGTGACTGCTACTGCTGATAATGCAATGCTCTTCTAGGAATCGCGCACCCTGAGACACTGGAGTATTTATTCAAAAATAAATACGTAAAAAGTCACCATCCTCTCTGCCAGCTCCTGATAGCTCAGGGGAAATGTCTTCGACTGATGACAAATCCGTCGGGTTTCGATCCTGGCGATCTTTTTCAGTGATAAATTGCAGGAAGATGTACCCGCATCATGACATTGTACTACAAACGTACTAATCCAATGACAAGCAGATATTTCTACACGTGTTTTAAAGACACAGTAAAAGGGTTCATCCATTACTCAGGATGTCTCGTTTTTAATCCTACATGGGATCTAGAAACCCTCTTCGAAACCGGGTTGGTAACAGACTTATCCGCCGATTACCCGACCAGGTAATAAATAGTATTGGATTAAGTGATACCCGTCGCATCAAAAAGCCACATAACCGCACACAGATAGGTTAGCAAATACAGATTGAGAGAGACAGGCATACAGATACAGACAAAGCGAGCATCCTTTGGTTAATTTCGGTAGCCCGAATTATACTAACTTATCGCAGCAAGTGTTCATATTCGTCCGCTTTTATTCTCATGGTTACTAGTGAGAGTTCAGGCTAGCTTTTTCACCAAGCTCCTTGTTTCAATGGACGCAGTATATATATATATATATATATATATATATATATATATATATATATATACTGGTTTGGAAAAACCTTAGGTAATTTGGCTTGCAATTGAACAAACCAGTTTACCTGGCTCTTTAGGTTAATATATAAGGACGAATATTTTCTATGAAAATTTCTCGGACATTCAGGCCGGTAAATGTTATTTAATACTGTTTATTATAAACAGAGCATTTACTTAAATACTTGTATCTATATATAAAAAGAACGTTAAACAAAAAAAAATGTCTTTAATATATATATATATATATATATATATATATATATATATATATATATATATATTAATTTCCAAGAAAATAGAATCCATGTAGTACTCAATGTCCAGGACAAAGTAAGAATGACTGATGAATTGGATCATGATTACAATCCCAATATGATAAATTATTACCATGGAATATTATTGTTTGAGCCTTATATATATATATATATATATATATATATATATATATATATATATATATATATATATATATATATATATATGTATTTGTTGTAATGTTGAATATATCTAGCTGAGTTTCAGGAACCGCATTCAATGTTCAGATTTCATAAGTACCTAAGAATTTTTGAAAAATATAATCATTTTTTTATAGATAAAACGCATCCTAAGGTGTAGGCTGTCGCTGTGAGCACAGTTTGTTGTATTTCTTTAACATTTCGGCTACCAGCAATCTCTTCAATGTGTCTAACGGAAACTGTTCCAATCAGTCTGAGGGCTCCAACTACAACTCTGTTGTTGTCCCCATATGCCACATTTTTGAGATTTCAAATTCAAGGCCCTTGTATATGAATGATAGTTTTTTGAAGATGTATTGTTTTTTTTTTTTTTTGTTTTATTTTGTTTTTTTTCTACGGGACTGTCATGTTAATAAGAACGCACCTTTTATTGCGGTTTCTGACCCCGATTAGCTTCGATTGTTCTCTCTGTGTGTATTGCAAAGTCCCTTAAAATTGTTACACGTCCTGTCTAAGTAATTGGGCCAGGGTGGTGTTCATACTTGCAGTTTCCTTTCCGTAAATGTTGCACATTTTCCCACTGCAGATATTGGCCAACTCTGTCATACCGAGTTTTATATTCAGTTAGTGCCAATACCATACATTATTATTATTATTATTATTATTATTATTTCCTTTAATTTCTGGTGGGTACTCATTTCTTACCGGGTCCCGCCCAAAGACCTAAGGTTAGAAATGGCATCAGGACATTTTCCACTGACCAATAAAAAAACACTAATATTTTACATCGATAAAGCCATTTGTAAAGTGTGGGCTGTACTCGTGAGAAAAATTTACTATTATTATTTTTATTATTATTAATGCTCTATCTCTTGATATCGAGCACTATAATTACAGGCTCATATACTCACACTTATATGGAGAGAGAGAGAGACAGAGAGAGAGAGAGAAAGAAATAGATATTTCCTATGTGATTATTATCATTCGCCCGCATTATCAGTTGCATAAATATCGCACCAAAGGATTTACACAAAGAAAATCGGTGAAGACATTGAAGACATATGCGCCCGAAAATGATGCATATTCACACATTTTTAATTCCCTTAGTATTTAAGTGAATAATGTATTTAAATTTATAAACTCTGTGTGTGCACATTTTTTGGGGTGTCATAACGCATAATCTGACTGATTATATTCATTGCACGAATTAAAGAACCAAACGCAAGAAATAAAAGCCTTGAATATCCTGAAATGCGTTTTATTGTAGCTTTTCTTTCAGTTAAATGAGAAAAAGAAAAAAAAGTAAAATACGTGCTGTAACGCGAATGCATCTGAATTTCTGCATTAAACTTTTCATTAATTTCACACAATATTCTTTTTTTTTTTTCTCCACAACATCAAGTCGTTGAACATTCCACAACCATCCACTACATTGATGGGACTCAAAATAACATAGCAGCTGACGAGATTTGAACTCGCATCCACTCTCTCGAAATCAATACATATACTGCGTTTTTTAGCTAATTAACCAAGGATATCCAGTTAAGCCAAATCTTACCATGTTTAGTGTTTTACGACGAAATTTTTAACCCAGAAGTCGGTAATCTTGCAGCAAGGTCTCAAAAAACTAGAATGATATGAAATGTGAAATTTTGCAGAAAGATATTCCCTTTATTTAGTTGCATGCGGGCCACAAATTAATACTACAACTACGGTAACCTCTGAATTAATAAACAAAATATAACATCAAGACAACCTCCAAATGATGAACGACACTTCGCAGATATCTCTACTGAGTAAGACCCCCCCACCCCAGAGACGAGAACATGACTAAAGACTGTGGAAGATATATAAATGGAGACAGGCGTGGCTGGCCAAATATGGAGATAAAATGGAGATCACTGCCCTCTGTGGTGTGGCACCATGCATCCAGGCGATTTGAAAGAAAGAAAAAGAAGAAAGGGAAAAAGAAAAAGTAATGCGAGACGGATCATAGGCGAACACACACACGGCTTAAGAGGCAATAAAAAAGAAAAGGGTTATTTTGGATAAGTGTCAAATGGCGAAAAGAGTGTCATTACAATGACAATGAGATTGAGTGGGTAGGGAAGTGTTATCTAAACTATTGGTACGAGAAAACATCTTACTATCAAAATTAGAAGACCACCTGCGAGCAAGCATTGACCGATTTCCCCACTTGTCCGCGCGAATGGAATTGTGTTATCAAGAAATGTTCACCAAAGGAAGTCCACTTGAAAACGTTAGATTTTGATAATTGACAAAACACAGGTGTAGCTTGGAGCCTTAGCTGGGTATGGAAAATTAATATCCCACACAAGTAGTTTCACTAGTTAAGCTTTTTTTTCGACAAAACAGACTTTTTCCCTGCGATAATAAAATTTTGTTATCAGACACATGAACCGAAGGAAAATGAAATGTTTTTATTGCTGCCTCGGAGACGTCAGACTGGCTGAGAACTTTGAGAAAATTCCTTTCTTAGACATGTCGGAAAATCCAGCCGTCTGATGCATTACCGATAAACTGCTTGACAAACGCCACGTGTTGAACAAAGAGTTGTCACATTATCCGTTCATGATAACGGCGATTTGAAAGAAGGAAAAAAAAAGAAAGAGGAGAGATCATTAATTTTTTTAGTTAAGCAAGGTATTTTTTCCAAAACAAAGCCGCGGGTTGTTCACGCCCGACTAAGACGTCATTGGCCAAGTGGTGATCACATGACGCACGAAGGAGGAGGAAAGATACCCGACCAAGACCTCATTGGCCGAAAGTGGTCACGTGACGCACGAAGAAAACTGTCGACGCCCCCATCCAGAGTATAAGTATCAGAAGCCGCTACGAAGAAGTGGGGAGGGCAGTTCACACCCCTCAAAAGCATGGTGAGAAAGTGAGAGTGAGAAAAAAGTTACCAAAAATGAAAAAGAGTAGAAAATCCCTAACCAGAAATAAAAGAGGCGGATATGTATTTAGAATTATCGAGGAACTCCCCGACGCTAACAGACCCAACCCGGTTTTTGACGGCGTCAATAAAAACGAAGCCCCAACAGACAGAAATCAGTTCAGTCGGACTCTGGCGGGCAGTAGTTCGTTCGACCCTGGCGGGCAGAAGACAGTTAGTTCAGCCCTGGCGGCAGAGATGATAGATCAAGATAGCTGACCAAGATTCACGCAAAATTTTGGACTCCTCTTCAACCAAGAACAATTATTTTGAAGAGCGACTTAGAACCAGACCACAGAGATAAGTTTTTCGATTTTCGTCCAAAGACACACCGAAACACAAATTTCTTAGAGAGCAAACAACTTGAAGCGTTAAAACTTGCCTAGCGAAAGCGACGTGTCACAATCCACAGAACTGGTCGGGAGATAGATGCAGTCCTATGTATCGAACAACTAGACATAAAGTTTGTTACTTTTTTATCTTTGATACTTTGAACTTTTGAGTTTTCATTTTATTTTCTTTTTGCATATTTTGTGTTATCACCCCTGTTGAACTCAATTTGCATTACGGTCCCTAAACCCTGTTTGATCTCGTCTGTCTAAGATCAATTCACAACGTGGATAGGCAGACTAGAGATCAGTGCAGTTACCTTGGTAACCAGGCGTTGGAAGCGAGTTGTGAACGGCGAGGCTGGTATTAAATCTAACCAGATTCCCACCCGAATCACCAAAATGTTAGAACGTCACATTTGGGTGCCGCGACTGATACCAAGCTAGTTGGCCGTCACAGTACGAGGCAACACGACTGACGCGACAGGCGGACGTCACGTTTGGAGCAGCGACACTCGGACGGATCAGCGAGGAGCGAACAGCTGGCGCCGCAGCGAAGACGTCACAATTGGTGCTGTTTGGGGACGTCACAACTGGTGTCGTGACCGGGATAGGACCCTGGAACGGCCACGTCACAACTGGCGCCGTGGTAGATCAGGATAGAACGTCACAGTTGGCGCTGCGACCGGGGAACGTCACAGTGGGATCAGGCTGTGATCATAGACAAAGAACATCATTGGAAAATTCGTAAACTGATGGAATCAGCACATATGCTAGGCCACAAAAATTTCCTGAGCCAACCAAGCATAGAAATGAATACAATATGGGAACCAGTAATAAGAAATGCCAGAAAAAAAGCAATAATAACAACAAAAACTGCAATACGAGCTCTGGTAAAAAAAACATGCAATGATAACAACAAAAATTACAATATGAGCACTGGTAAAAATGGTTTGCTGGAGACATTAGGCTTATAATACCCAGACATTCCTACACAGATGGACACATGGCACAGTGGATAAAGGCGTTAGTTAGATCCAGTGACAAGACCCAAAGAGTGCGAGTTCAATACCTGGTTAAGGCGGTGGAGAACTTGGAGAGGAGGTAACAGGAGGTAACTGATAACTGATCTCTATTAGACATGGCACGTGGAACCAGCGAGATAAAGGTTTCAGTTCGACATCCCAACCACCTGAAGAAGGCCAGGGCGTACATCGGCCGAAACGTTGTGTTAAATATGGCAACAAAGATTAGGACAATAGTCCGAATAATGTAAATAGTGTATCTTAAAATAGTTCAGATATATAAAAATGTATATATCATCAGCCGAATTTAAATTACTCTAGTTGGTACGCATCGAAACACGACTGCAATTGTATAGAGATTTTAACATGTTTTCTATGTAATATCCTAAAATAAAGAAGATTCCTCGATTTTTCCTTTGATCAAAAAATCGTTAGAGTGAAGGAGATAGTATCTAGGGTGCCACTCATCTGTGCAAAGTGCAAAAAAAAGCAATGTTACTATTATGCCACCCCGTAAACAAAATATGATTTTAACTAAAATTTCGAACGTGTTAGAAAGGATTTTAAAAAATTTAAAAATAATCAAAAAATACGTTGGGCTTTCATCTTAACAATAAAATAAACATTTTGATGATAAAACTTTATTTTTATTAAGCTTGTGGCTTTTTCCATTACACTATGTTGTTTTCTGCGAAAAAGTGGCGGTACCTAGATTAATTTTTATTTATTAAACCAACAGATTTTTATGACTTAAACCTTATTTTTATTGGATACTGCAAGAAGGAGGTGCATTAGGAGGAGAAGGAGGAGGAGGAGAAAAACAAGATGAACGAAGAGGATAAGAAGAAGAAGAAGAAGATTCATCTCGTTCAGACAAATGAATTCAATCAACAATTTCGTTCTCCTTAACGTAACTGACGAAAGCTTTCAGTTGATAGCATTTTATACTAAATAAATACAACATTATAAAAATCACAACCTAATCGCCGAGGCCATTTTCTCCAGGTCACGTGGATTTTTGTCAATGTAGTGTATCGAAAATGACACTTGCATTATACTGGCGATTATAATTAACACTGAATGGTCCACTAGACTCACGAAACAGAGATATTCAATCCTTAAAATATACAAGATTACATTGTAGAATACAGTAATCATTGCAGGTTAATGACAGACATAACCCTATATTGAATAAAGGTTAAACCTTTATGCATGGCATTATTACGCTGTAACCACTCTAGATGGACATACCGGAGCTATTACCTGTCCATCAGGTTTCAGTGAACCGGTAGGTCTTATTAATTTATGCATAGATTCTAGATGAAATTTGAATATAATTACTATTTCCCGCAGAGTATAATGTTATTAATTCTTAAGTAATTTAAGTTCACTGCTGTCAATATTAACCTCTCCACGCTGCCGTGGAACATCGTTGAAATCGAAATCATTAATACATGATATTATTTCGGATATACAGGTCTTAAATTGATACTTACCTGGCAAAGGGCTCCGTCTGGTATCATGGCTACGACTAGCTTGGACCCCTCTGACCAAGTTGGACCAGCTATGACAAGTCAAGACCAGCTAGGACTAGCTTAGACCAGCTGTGACCAGCTTGGACAAGCTATGACCAGCTAAGACCAGCTATGACTAGCTTAGACCAGCTTGGACAAGCAATGACCAGCTAAGTTCAGCTATGACTAGCTTAGACCAGCTCTGACAAGCTATGACCAGCTAAGACCGGCTATGATTAGCTTAGACCAGCGGTTCGAGTGAAAACACTCGGGTCCCCACGTTAAAAACTGACCTTGTGTAACAGCCTGACTCAGTGAAGGGTCAAGTAAATATTTACAGGTCTTAAACTAACATTCAGTTACCACCTTATGTCCATGAAAACGCTTTCTTTCAGCTATGACTAGCTTAGACCAGCTCTGACAAGCTATGACCAGCTAAGACCGACTATGATTAGCTTAGACCAGCAGGGATTTTCATTTCAGTTGGGGAAGATCCATATATATATATATATATATATATATATATATATATATATATATATATATATATATATATATATATATATATATGCAGTAATAGACAAGGGAACGGAAAATTCTTGTATTACCAAAGATAAATTACAAACTTGAGTTCTGTATTTCGTGGGACGAGGTATAAAGTTTAAAATGTGCAAAAATAGTATTATTTTTTCTTGATCCGAATCAAAATTCGTCTACAACCATGGGGGCTTGTCACTGTAAATTGATTATATGTTTATATTCGAATGAGGTAAAGAAATAAAAAAAAAAAAGAAAACTTTATACTGCTTCTCTGTATTCGGACTGTTCGGTCAAAAACTTTATACCGCATTCTTTGCATTCTGGTTTTGTAATATAAAATATAATGGAGTATAATAATAATATAACATAATAAAAGGTGTCCATAAAGTTCGTGTGCACTTTAAAAAATTTATAACTTTATTTGTATTTGCGATAGAAATAATCTGTAAAAAACGTTATAGAGTGTAACCTACCTAGTTTTAAGTATAGCTAAATTAACTAATATGATTTCAGGCATTACTGTAAATCACTTGGCAAATGTTTTCCGTGAACTGCAAAATCGTATAACCTTTTGTATTGCTAATGATGGAGGACATGGGAACACTTAAATAAAATTTCAATATAACCTTAAAAAAATATAGATTTACTTCTTTCTAATCGTTTTTAGAATAATAAAGTTATAAAGTTTTTAAAGTAGACACGAACTTTATGGACACCCTGTATATATTATACAGGGTGTAATACAATAATATTAGGTTGGTGCAAAAGTAATGTCGTTTTCTTTTGAAGTTGAACGTCAAAAAACGACATTATTTTTGCACCAACCTAATAATAATGGACACCCTGTATATATTATACAGGATGTAATATAATAATAATAATAATAATAATAATAATTATAATAATAATAATAAATATGCCACATGGGAACATCAACAATCCCTGTTGAAGTTGGAGTACTAGGATTGGTTGTAAAAGATTCCAGTAGACGAATTGAAGGGATTCCTGGAAGCCCATGCCTCAAAGTAATAAAAAATGTTCTCACAAGTACAGGACACACTTTACGAAGGACTTTATCTATGTAAAATATGAGTGGGTTTTTTTTTTTGGGGGGGGGTTCTAACCTTAGGTCTCTGGGCGGAACCCGGAAAGAAATAAGTAAATGCCAGAAATGAAAAGAAATAAAAACAATAAGAATATAACATAATAATAATAATATAATATTATATAAAATATAATGTAAAATTAAGCTGTACCTTTTTATAGGAGTCAGCTTACGGCCACATCACTTTGAAACATCAGCTCCCGTACGATCACTGACGTGAAGCAACGTCGAGCCTGGTTATTACTCAGATGGGTAACGGCTTGGGAATAGCAGGTGCTGTAAGTTAGGATGTGCAATGAGTTAATAGGTAATGGTTCGGGAGTTTCAAACCGAGTTTGAATTCAAATTAGGTTCATTATATTCACTTACGCGTAAATACCCTTGAGAAATGTTTCAATACACCTCTTCTTCCCCCTAGCTGTTTGTTAATTAGTCACATATGTCTCTCTAAATCATTCTTATCGCACAAAAGAAAAAAAAATACAATCTAAATATATTTTATGGCTTTAAATAACTTGTGAAAGGTTGATAAACTGTGAAGTACGAGTTACTCAACTTCTACGTTGCTCATAAGGTTATGTCCGTGGTATTCTCAGCATCCTTCTGTAGAACCATATTTTTGCTGCTTCAATTCTCTTCATCATCTGTGATGAGATTGTCTACCATTCACTGCAATATAGGCAGGCAGATAAGTAGAGATGTTTAAAAGTATGCCTCTAACATTATCAATACGTTGTTGAAATGAGCAGTTAAGTTGAAATTGATATTGTTGTGTAGATTTTGAGGTTATTAAACAGATGTTGAAAGTATGTAGCACTTCAACCAATACATATATATATATATATATATATGTGTGTGTGTGTGTGTATGTATGTATGTGTGTATGTATGTGTGTATGTATGTATGTATGTGAGTGTGTGTGTGTGTGTGTGTTTGTGATTGCGTGTGAGTATTTGCGTGCATGTGTGATATGGAAGTGTATCGAAAATTGTTCTCGCCCAGATCCATTTAAAAAAATATGTATTCTGAGGTCTGCTAATTGGAATTCAGAGTCTGGGAAGCGCTTCAAGCTGTCAACTGTTCAGGACTCTGATGTTCGAGTCTGCAAACGCACACACACACCCTTCCACAAACACGTGCACAAACGCACACATATACCAATACACACATATCTATCTATCTATCTATCTATATGTATATAGTGATTTTCCAAGCGTGGCTTAGATGTGGCACAAGGCCGAAATTAGGGAGCACACAGTGAGTATCGAACGCACTACTCAGTTGTAATTGTTCTAGCGAACCACGCTTCCTAACCTATATATATATATATATATATATATATATATATATATATATATATATATATATATATATATATATATATATATATATATATATATCAAGGCAGTGTAATGGTTAGGAAGCGTGGTTCGCTAGAACAATTACAACTATATATTAGCAAGGAATAAGCGTAGTAATTCTAATTACTAAATAATAACCGCTTTCGTCCCAGTCTTATCAACTTTATTTGTTTTATTTTTTCCCATGAGTCATCCGCTATTTAATTTACACGTTTCTTATTTAATTCCCAGGAAGAAACTTGATAAGACCGGGGCGAAACCGTTTGTTCTTAGCTATTTGAATTTCCATTAAAATGCATTTTAATTTTTAATATATATATGTGTGTGTGTGTGTGTATGTGTTTGTATGTATATATATGTGTGTGTGTACGTATATATATATATATATATATATATATATATATATATATATATATATATATATATATATATATATATATAAAAAATAAAAGGCACTAATATTCCATGCAATTGTATCGTATTTACGATTCCAATGGAATAAATTATGACTATGGAATAATAGTTTTTAAGCCTTTTTATTATATTCTTACTCTGTCCTGGACATTGAGTTCTACCTGGATTCTAGCGTCTTGGAATTTTTTATTCAAAAAATATACATGTATGTGTATGCACCTATGTATATATATTTATATATTTTGCATATGTATGTGTATATTTACCACTAATATTATCTATCTATCTATCTATCTATCTATCTATCTATCTATATATATATATATATATATATATAATCGCTTCAACGTATATGCACGCACACTCATGTATATTCCAATAATCGAAATATAATCGAATCACACGCAAACGGGATTTTTTTCCTTTGAATATGAGACATTTAGAATTCGTCGATAAACAATATTTAAACATGGTTATCCGATAAAATCTTCATCAGTTATCTGTTAAAATCCTTATCAGATTTTTGCGTGGAAACCACAAAGGTTCATTTGATCCAATTAACTCAATAATCAAACATCTTAGTAGCTTTATTGCTGAGATGATTACAAAGAAAAAAAAAATTATATATTATATCTCCCGAATCTTTATCTAACTCGATTTCTCCGATATACAGCATTTCAAAAATCATGTATCACATCTGTCTATATTTCTGAGAGGAAGGCCCCGAAACGGTGCACATTCTCTCCTGATGACCCCAGTTTAAAATTCGAGAGGAACACATCAAAATTCAGTGAAGTCATATGCCGTAGAGAAGCTCGGTGGAAGTGTCATTGGCATGAGGAGCATTACACATTCAGCTCGCTTCAGGTGGGTTTCAATTACTTTCCAGTAATTTCCTTCTTCTCTCCCGAATCATTATCTAACTCGATTTCTCCGATATACAGCAAAAAATCATCTATAACATCTGTCTATATTTCTAAGAGGAGGTATCATTATTCGGACTATTGTCCACATCTTTGTTGCCATATTTCTTACAAAGTTTCGGCCTTTCAGTATCTGTCTATATTTCTGCGATGAAGTATTATATACACTATTTATATTATTCGAACTATTGTCCTCATCTTTGTCGCCATATTAATTACAACGTTTCGGACGTTGTACGCTCCGGTCTTCTTCATGTGGTTGGAATGCTGCGGAAAGAAATATAAAGGGGAGACAGGCGGCCTCCTTAAGGTAAGGCTTCAACAACACCAGAAAGATGTAACACGAGTGGAAATGAAAAAAATCAGGCGTGGCTGGCCACATATGGCGAGAGAATGGAGATCACCGCCCTCTGTGGGATCAGGTTGAGATCATAGACAAGGAAAACCATTGGGAAATTCGTAAACTTAAGGAATCAGCACATATGCTAGGTCACAAAAATCTCCTGAGCCGACCAAGCATAGAAATGAATACAATATGGATAACCAGTAATAAGGATTGCCAGAGAAAAGCGATAATATCGACAAAAGTTGCAATATGAGCTCTGGTAAAAACATATAACGATAAAAGCAAAAAATTGCAATATGAGCACTGGTAAAATGGTTGCTGAAATTCATACACACATGTGCTCATGGACACATGGCACAGTGGACAAAGGCGTTAGTTAAATCAAGTAACAGGACCCAACGAGTGTGAGTTCAATACCCGGTTAAGGCAGTGGAGAACTTTCAGAGGGAGAATTAACAGGAGATAACTGATAACTGACATCCATTAATCATGGCACTTGGAACTAGAACAGTCTACCCCAGTGAGCGAAATAAAGGGTTCAGTTCGAAATTCCAACCACCTGAAGATGGCCGGAGCGTTGTAATAAATATGGCGGCAAAGATAATAATGTAAATAATGTATCTATCACATTTAGCAAATGTCTAAATAAGCTTGACTTGCATAAACCAATAGCAGAACATGAATAGGGAGTTAGTGTAACAGGATAATCCTTCTTTAGTACTACAGGATTTAGGAATTTGTATAGAGCTATGATCGCCCACGTCCTGAAGAGGAAGGAGATTTTAAGGAAAAAGTAAATTAGATTCAAACCTAACTAAACACTCATTCTTTGGATTCTCATGAATAGAACACGCAGCAAAACTCAACCGAAGATAAGGCAAGAACAATGAGGTTTGGTTAAGATATTGAAAGAAGAACTACAATCAGAATACAATCACAGATGCTCATAGAAACACATATCTAGCTTTGTCACAAAAACGGCGAAAAACTCTCGCTATCTAAACGCATGATGTTTTGTTCTAAAAAGAATTTTTTCGCAGATGTTTTGTTCTAAAAAGAATTTTTTTCATTTTATAAAAATAGATTTCTTGTTCGTTCAGTGTATTGATAAAACTTAGTGTATTTATAAAACTAGATTTCTTGTTCGCTTCAGTATATTGAAATCCTCACAATTTTTAGTATTGTTGACGTTATTGCTAACATTTTTTGTTGAGATTTACAAACTATACGTTTCGTTCAAAAGCAATCGATGAAATTCGTTTGGAAAAATAATTTGACAATAACCCTACTTCGAAGTTTAATTATTTCTCTAATTTATTCTAATTGTAAAGGAGATCATGGTAAATTTAATTTTGAAGAACATTTTTCCCCACTTTTTTAACAGCGAAGAATAAATTATTAGGAACTGTTACTCTTGTGCATGCAACATACAACTGGCCAGGCGTAAATATTTTGTTCTGGAGTCAAATTGCAAATTTCTGACGTGTTTGGCCCAGTGATTTGTTTATAGTTCACGCAAACTGGATCTTTGCATATAAAAAATCTTAAAGAAAATGTATGTAAAAACAATGTTGCATTTTTATTAAATAGGTATTTGTTATTTTAATCATTAAATGTTGTATGTTAAATAATCATACTTTTAATTTTTCCAAACAAATTAATGACAATTTATTGTACTAAGCTACGCGCTCTAGTAATATCAACTGTACTTTGTACCCACTGACCTTTTGCTCTTCTCCCTCAAATTTGGTTCCAATCGGTCATTGTATGGCTATATTAAAGGGTGCGTCGGATGAACGGACGAACGGAGGTTACAGAATTTTATATATAGCTTTCAGAAGAATAGAAACGACATTAACGCTAGACGAAATTATACACTCACAATAACGAGCAATACCGTATCTCTACCATCATAAAGTTACATACGTGGATACATACACACACATACGCAGACACACACACACATATATATATATATATATATATATATATATATATATATATATATATATATATATATATACGATTGTGACAGATTTACCTTGACGTTTGTCGCGCACACGCAGTAAGTTAAAACGTTGTCGCTCACTTCCGTTGTTTATAGCAGTGCTTGGGAGGAAAGTGTGTAGAATGTGGTCGCCTCACCACACCACAGAGGTTCCATCAGTAACCTTTGACTGTGAGGCAGTTTTAGACCAAGGACTACCTTCCCAAAGTCCGGCAAACACCATAATCCATAGATCCTGTTCGTTGCGACTTATGTCTCATCAGAAATTGAATCTTCATTGAAAAATCTACCTTTCAAAACATCGAGTAGGTCCTAGAGAATGCGACGAGATAGATAAGGGATTCCATCAACGCTTCCTTCCATGGAAACGACACTGTATAATGTATGTTGCTTTAGACAGTAACTACTTCGAAGGAGATTAAATGTAGAATTGGTACATGTTGTAGTTTTCTTTTTATGCCACCAGTCTCGATACTTTTTAATCAGACCTTGGGCTTGTCATCAAACCGAGAATAATGGTTAGAGGTCTCTTTCTTGAGTGGTGATGCAGGTTGTCATTTTTGCAGCTCTTCCTTGGTTTTGTGTAAAATGTAGGCCTTCTTTTATTTTACTTTAGGCGTTTAGTACTTTTATTGATCCCTTATTTTCTTTTCTAACACATTTTTTATGAGAATGTCTTAATTAAATCCCGCTAAGCCAGTGTGTTGAAACGATTTAATCCATTAGTGCATGGCATCAATTTTCTAAAGAGGGTTTACCTAAAGTTTTCAATACCTACAGTACTAATATTACCATTACTCAGCAGGATTAGTAAAAAGAACTACAATTTTCAGGAACTGCATGCAGTAATTTGTTAATATCATTCTTTTTCTTCCTCTTCTTCTTCTTCTTATTATTATTATTGATGAATATATCTCAAGTATTTTCATGAGGAGGAAGTGATTTACGAGAGCGATTGCTATAGTTTTGAAACTTTTGTCCTGTAGAAATATGTTGGAAAGATAACGGTTAACCTTAGATTTGAACAGGTTACTGTTGTCGTGACCGTGTTGTCTTGGCAGTCGGTTCAAGAAATAAGCGTTTTGTGGGAAGAATCTTCTCGAGTGGAACGCACATCTCACCAATGGAATACGGAGGGAAAGAGGATGGTTCGCTGCAATGTGCGTGAAATGACACGACTTAGGCATTAAGTTTAGAACCGTGGAACTAAGAAATCTAGTCTGTCAGAACACATTCCTTGGGAATAGCGATAGAGGAGCGACATCTTAGTCAAAGGGCTTGTAGGGCGGAAAATAATTTGTCAACGACAAGGACATGGAAACTCTTTCGAAATCTATCGAGAGTGGAAAGCGAAGAATGGACAGCAATTTCCCATATATGGCAACAACAGAAAAGAAAGATGGGTACCCAAATATATATATATATATATATATATATATATATATATATATATATATGTATATTGTCATCCACAAACAGATTGTTTTGCTGTGTCACGGCTCATCAGTGTGAGAGAAGATAACACATGTTATTTATTTTGCCATGTCGTATTTTAAAAGATACATAGTGATTAATTTTTGTTTCCAAATGCAAGGTTTTACGCCCCACATAACCAGCAGCGCACTGGGAATTAAATTCATATACCATATTACTTCATTTGATGTAGGGCAATTCATCCTTGCGAAACGACGGAAACGCAGACCTAGTCCGAAAAATACGACGCAGATCAACAGAGGGTAAACAACTAGAAACCGACTTGCTAACTCCTTGCTAAACTAAGCTTTGGCCCTTATTCCCAATCCAAGGAACCTTCAAATAAACCGGACATTTAGAAGGCCCCTAGACTTTAGGAAAATGAAATTGCCTAGCCATATATATATTAAAGACATTTTTATGTTCAACGTTCTTTTTTATAGATACAAGTATTTAAGTAAATGCTCTGTTTATAATAAACAGTATTAAATAACATTTACCGGCCTGAATGTCCGAGAAATTTTCATAGAAAATATTCGTCCTTTGACAGGATTCGAACCTGCATCCTATACAGAACCGTCATTTACGCTGACGTGACTTACCGATCGGCCACAAAGAAGAGTTCGGTAGGTAAGATCGAATTTACTGCTTATAAACTTCAATCTTCCATGAATCTCGTACATTCATAACTGCTCTGGCGTATCAAATGTAAACAAATGGCGTCATATATAAAGAAATGGACAAATGACAATTTATTTATTAAAGACATTTTTATGTTTAACGTTCTTTTTTATAGATACAAGTATTTAAGTAAATGCTCTGTTTATAATAAACAGATAGGTACCTCCACGAAATTGCTAAAAACAGAGCATAGCTTGATGAAAAAGACGCCAAACTTGCTGAAAACTAAATTTTATTGTCTAAATGCTTATGTTATTATTAAGAGGAAAGACCAAAGTTTTTTTTTAATTATTTTTAAAAAAATTTCCTTCTTTTTAGAACATTCTAAATTTTGATTAAAAAACCTTTTTTTCTATTTGTATCAGCGGAACTAGTAAATAACATAGACAATTTTAGCACGTTTTTTGGTATGACACACATTAATATGAAAAATCGTGCAAAAATAGAAATAATTATCGGATGTTAATGAAACTTTCAGAAACTATTCACAGATGATCGAAATTATTATAAATATGTTTTTTTTTATGAAAGTCATGGTAGAAATATTTTTTTTTAAATATTTATTACCCCCCCATAAAAGCTTTATCACGTTATTGCCTACTCTTTCTTCGCTTCACCTTTTCATTCTGTCTCTCTTATTATGTCTCCCCCTATCTCATTGTCTTTCTTTCTCTATCAATCTCTCTATCCCCCTCTCCCTCTCTCTCTCTCTCTCTCTCTCTCTCTCTCTCTCTCTCTCTCTCTCTCTCTGCAATGTATATTGCTTCTATTTACTTGTCGTATATAGTTGCAAGGCATAGTTTAGTGACAATTTAAGGATGGAAATGAATTAAGCTGAGAATCTAAATCCCTGTTTACTCATATTATCTGTCGTGTGATATTATGAATTATATATATATATATATATATATATATATATATAGGGATGTGAGTGTGTAAAATATTTCACATAGATTTAAAAGGACAATATGAATAAAAGCAAAAGAAAAACTTAGCTGACGCGTTTCTTCCTCTTTATTAAAGCAAATGCAAGGATTATATTTTGTAATAACTATTTATAGAGAACAGCAAAAATGTTGTTATTTTTCCTTTTTTTTTTTTAAATTTAAGAAACGCTTCTGAATATTGATCAGGTTTGCTCAAAATCTAGGTAAGTTATGGAGGATGCTGAATGAAATAATTTAATGTCTAATAAACGAAAGTGAGTAAAAGATGTGATTTAATTTTTTGTACAAATTAAAATTTAAATTATTTCAAATTTGGATGAATTAATGTATTATACATTTTAAATAACGTGGGGTTGTTAATTTAACCGTTTTCTTTGAAATTTTTAACGTTTTTTATCGTCAAATATGTTGTTTTGGGAAGAGAGTATTTCTTTCAGAAATAGAGATATTTAAAAGAAATCCAGGGACTTGTATATATAAATAATATATATATATATATATATATATATATATATATATATATATATATATATATATATATATATATATATATTGGGTACCTCCACGAAATCGCTAAAAAAAGAGCATAGCTTGATGAAAAAGACGCCAAACTTGCCGAAAACTAAATTTTATTGTCTAAATGCTTATGTTATTATTAAGAGGAAAGACCAAAGTTTTTTTTAATTATTTTAAAAAAAATTTCCTTCTTTTAGAACATTCTAAATTTTGATTAAAAAACCTTTTTTCTATTTGTATCAGCGGAACTAGTAAATAACATAGACAATTTTTAGCACGTTTTTTTGGTATGACACACATTAATTTGAAAAATCGTGCAAAAATAGAAATAATTATCGGATTTTAATGAAACTTTCAGAAACTATTCACAGATGATCGAAATTATTATAAATATGTTTTTTTTATGAAAGTCATGGTAGAAATATTTTTTTTTAAATATTTATTACCCACCCCCATAACTAATTTTATGAAAACGCTAGAAATTCGATCGCATCGGTTTTAGTGATTACAATAATTAAAAGCACAGGGCTTTGAGGAATGCAAATCATTTTTTTTGCTTTTAATTGGATACGCAGTACCTGAAAATCAGCTCTGAATTGTAACATACAAAACTCAATAAAACAAATATATTATTTAATTTCAAATGCTTTTATTTGCTTTTAGTTGTTTTTTATGAATATGGACAATATTTTCTGAAAGCAAAAAAAAATTTTTCGATGAAAAATGAATTTTTAATACAATTATTTGTTATTTCATTAATTATAATAGATTTTCCATTTAAGTTGTTAAAATATTATAAAATTAGTTAAAAGCCGCATCAGCTTTCATAAGTGTCCTTATGAGATAGATCTTTTTTTTAGCGCGTTGTAAATTGTATCATTTTGACTAATCAGAAGATCCCCAGTAATTAAGAAATGTAATTTTGTGCTTATAATCGAGCTGTAATTATAAAATACGGAAGACCAACCAGAATATAATTAAGTTGCGTTTTTTGAGTTAAGCATTGTTCTCCGCTGTTAAGGCCTTTACTTTTGCGAAACACGTGTGGAGAAGTTCATTTGATTTTTCAATTTCAACTGAGAAGGGTACCTACAAGTATCAGTATCATCTTACGAAATTTATATGATCTTATTTTTATATTAATCTCGGTTACGACATTTTTCCATAAATGAAATATCAAAATTAATAATAAAATGAATGCAAATACAAATAACAGTAGAATGTAATAAATATACATAAAATTATAGTATTTTATGTACAATTCTGATAAAATTTCATAAGAAAGCTACCTATAAATTAATTAGATACCTTTCTTAAGAATTATGAAATTTAATGTCACTCTTAACAGTTTTATTTTAATTTCTTTACAATATATTTCCCATAAAGCATCAGAAACGTAAAAGTAAAAGCTAAGTACAAAAAAAAAAAAAAAAAATTAGACCGCTGAAAGTTTTCGTTAAAAATAACGGGGTAAATATTTTGTTCACGTAAATGTAAATTATTTCACTTTTCTCCTTCCGTAGAACAAATTAGCCTTATGGAATTCGTAAATATATCATTCATCACATGTCAAGAGACGCGAAAGTTTATGACCTGCTTTGTTTTATTTTCAAATTACATCTTTTTGGCACAAAAGCTAAGTTAAGTTTGGTTCAAAATATTTTAAATAAACATTATAATTTCTGATTTTCTTAAAATAAGTTTTGAAAAAATGATAATTGATATTTAAAAAAATTTCAAAGTCAGATTTCCATTTTTTTTTTAAATGGAAAAAAATGACAATTTTGCTGACTCAAAAAAAAACTAGATTTTTAACGAAAATTTCGGACGTGCTAGGAACGATTAAAAAATGGAAAAAAATATCCCCAAAATACTTTGACCTTTCCTCTTAATAATAACAAACATTTAGACGATAAAATTTTGTTTTCGTCAAGTTTGGCGTCTTTTTCATCATGCTATGCTCTTTTTTTAGCGATCTCGTGGAGGTACCTAATTAAATAACATTTACCGACCTGAATGTCCGAGAAATTTACATAGGATGCAGGTTCGAATCCTGTCAAAGAACGAATATTTTCTATGAAAATTTCTCGGACATTCAGGCCGGTAAATGTTATTTAGGGTCAAGCAGATCAGTTTCCAGGAAACCGACAGCTCGACACTGGCACATGAGATTTGATTATAGTGGTGAAGGCCTCGTGCAGGACCATCCACACATTTTGAAGGGACGAATACAGAGACCTGGTGCACCGAATGCCACGAGGTTCCCAAACGACCCTCCGCAGGTTTTGAATTCAGAGTTCTTCTTCTCCTAGACCATATATATATTAATGCATGTTTCATTAAATAATATAGACAAGTTTTGTCTATTTATTTTAAGTAAGTTCCTTTGGTATTGTCTGATAAAATTAATCACATTATCGTTGAAAGACGAAAGGAAAACACCATATTGATAGATGTTTAAATCCAATCTAAGCTTTCGGCATACACAAGCCATTATCAATGACAATTTCAATAGATCAAACAACACACGAACAAAAAAAAATGATAGGCCGCCCTTGCTTCATGAAAATTTTCAAATAACGACAAACTCGTTAGATTGGATTTAAGAATGTATCAATGTGTTTTCCTTTCGTCTTTCATGGATAATGTGATTAAGCTTATCAGACAATATGAAAAGAACTTACTTAAAATAAATAGACAAAACTTTTCTATATTATTTAATGAACAATTCATGCCTAAATATACACAATATATATATATATATATATATATATATATATATATACAACACTCTATCCTTTTGCCTCACTCTCATTCTCTCAATACATCTCTATCTCCAGATGTTCATTATCTATCTGTCTATATATCTATCTATACACACACACACACATATATATATATATATATATATATATATATATATATATATATATATATATATATATATATATATATATCAATGTATGTGTGTCTGTTTATGTAAGATTGCACCACACCTAACTTATTTAATGTGATACTTCTAATTTTAAACAACGGTCGGGACCATAGCGGTTGCTCACTCCCATAATGTTCAATTTCGTTGAAGCCGGCAACTTTGTAAAGGATTGAATCACGTGGAATTGCATAACTGACGTGTACGTAATATATTACCCAATTATTAAGACCACTGGCTTTTTGATACAGATATGAATATTTTCGCCAGAATCCTATGATGCGTTTGACATCTTTACGCCGCCGTTCCCGCCTCGTGGCAGTACGTGATATTTTATGGTGACAGTTTCGTCAATTATTAATAAAAAAAAAAAAAAAGTTGACAAGGGGACGACACGATAGGGGCCGGCGACAGGCTTCGAAACGCCCAGGGATTTCTTTCGATCACCGCGACTGAAACAACGTAGCCCCTATCGTCTTGTAACCAACGACTCTTCGCGGTCGTGTTGGAAGTAACTCCGCCGTCTGCAAGCATGAGACGATGTCAACGCAACAGAAAAAAAATCTCCGGAAAAATCATTTAAAATACGTCTAAAAATGTGAATACATACTTCGCATGATAAACATAGACATCTGTCTATATTTCTGAGATGAGGTATTATGTGCACTATTTACATTATTCGGATTATTGTCGTCAACTTTGTCGCCATATTTATTACAACGTTTCGGCCTTTCAGTATCTGTCTATATTTCTTAGATGAGGTATTATGTGCACTATTTACATTATTCGGATTATTGTCTTCATCTTTGTCGCCATATTTATTACAACGTTTCTGCCTTTCAGTATCTGTCTATATTTCTGAGATGCGATATTATGTTCATTATTACATGATTAGGACTATTGTCCTCATATTTGTCGCCATATTTATTACAACGTTTCGGCCTTTCAGTCTATATTTCTGAGATGAGGTATTATATTCACTATTTACATTATTCGGATTATTGTCCTCATCTCTGTCGCTACATTCGTCACAATGTTTCGGCCGTTGTACGCTCCGGCCTTCTTCAGATGGTTGGAATGTCGAAATGAACCCTTTATTTCGATCTCAGGGGTAGACTGTTCTAGTTCCACGTGTCATGTCTAATGGATGTCAGTTATCAGTTATTGCCTGTTAATTCCCCTCTCAAATTTCTCCACCGACTTAACCAGGCGCCTTGACCTCAAGGACACATGGCGCAGTGGATAAAGGTGTTAGATCCAGTGACAGGACCCAAAGTGTGTGATTTCAATACCTGGTTATGGCGGTGTAAAACTTTCAGAGGAGAAATAATAGGAGATAACAGATAACTAACATCCATTAGACATGGCCCGTGGAACTCGAGAAGCCTGCCACAGTGAGCGAAATAAAGGTTTCAGTTCGGCAATCCAACCACCTTAAGAAGGCCGGAGCGTACAACGGCCGAAACGTTGGCAAATATGGAGACAAGATGAAGACAATAGTCCGAATAAAGTAAATTGTATAAACATTAGTGAATATAAAATGCTGTGTTTTGTTCTAATGTTTAGTGAACGAAATCGTCTTAACGTCTTGGCCGTTGTACGCTCCGGCCTTCTTCAAGTGATTGGAATTTCGAACCGAACTCTTTATTTCGCTCACCGAGGTAGATTGTTCTAGTTCCAAGTGGCATGCCTCTTCCGGATGTTTCAGTCATTTCTCTTTAACTCAACTCTCCAAATTTTGGTACACCACTGATGTGGCCTGGTATTGATCTTACAATTATTTGAGTGTAGGCACTGAATCTAACCAACATCTTTTTATCCAGGACACATTGGCGCAGTGGATAAAGACGCTGGTTAGATCCAATGACTAGACGCAAAGATTCCCAGCAGTGGTGAAATAAAAAAATTTGGAGAGCTTAGTTAAAAGGAAATAACTGAGACACGCGGAAGAGGCATGGTACGTGGAACTAGAACAATCTACTCCGGTGGACGAAATAAAGGGTTCGATTAGAAATTCCAATCACATAAAGAAGGTCGGTGGGTACAACGAAGAAAACGTTGTGAATATGCAATGAAGATGAGGATAACAGCCCGAATAGTGTAAGTAATGCGAGTAATCATGATGCCTCATCTCAGAGATATAAGCAGATACCGACTTACATTTTTTTTTTTAAATCTCCATCCATATTCTCACTGATATCTTTTGGAACTGTACATACATGTATATAGGAGTTTATTTTTTTCATTTTTTTCAAAAATATTTCACCTCAAGCAATGCGGGAGTGCCACTAGTACCCAAGGGGTTACAGAGTGTAGAGAACAAGAGTGAAGAGGCGTGTTTGGAGTAAGGATATAGAGAAGGACGGGGGGACAAGGTCAAAGTATAAGAAGATGTCCATTGATATTACACTTGAATATTTCAAGATTATAATTATCAGGAAAGTAAGTAAGGTAAAAAGAATTCCACGCGATGGAATTGTGAAAGAAGAAGCTGTATTTTTAACCATTTTGACAGTGAAAGTTTGGAACCAAGTAGATAGCTTAAATTCATGCAATCTGCGAACCAGCAAAAGAAACTTTGATTAATCATTGGTCAATTGTGGAACGGAATGCAGTCAGCGATTGAAAACTATATATTCTCTGTAGCCTCTGTAGTTGGTAACCGTTTTCAATAAGTATCGTAAGAATAAGTGTTTACGGTTCACACATGACTGACACTCTTGTATCGTACCCGGGGTACAAATCGACCTCAAGATTTTTATCTCAAGATTCTCAATTAGGCCTATACAACGTATCGTTTGATCCCCAGACATATGATTGTCTACCAGTGGCCAAAATCTTAATACTATCGGTAAATGAAGTTAGGCTACAGTAAACTGCCATTCTTTATTTTTATATGCCATGTCCTTTCAGGACGTATGCGATCATGGCTCTCCACCTCCTTCTATCCCTTGCAGCTCTCAACATGTTCCTTCCCTCTGCTTCCTCCCCCAGACCACATTCTGTCATCCACTTGCTCAAGTCTACTAGGTATGTAACGTGTTGTTTTCCTTTGTCTCTCTTTCCCTCTATTCGACTCGTGAGTATCAGATTCTCCAGGCCCTCCTTTCTCATTATATGTCACAGAAACTTCAAATGCCTCTTCCTGATATTAACAATAAGCCTCCTCCTTGTTTGCAGCCACTTTAAGATCTCATCGTTGCTCACTCGCTCGGTCTATGATATCCTCAGCATCCTTCTGTAGAACCACATCTTCTTCATCTTTGAGGAAATCGTCTGCCGTAAAGAAGGACAGATGCCACGTGCAGTTCAGTATTCTTTTCTTTGTTACCAAAGATATCCTCATGTCTCGCAGTATATTATCCAGCTTTTGGAATGTGCCCTTGGCCATCCCAATACCTCTACGGATCTCAGTGTCGCACTTACTCTCCTTTGTCAAGACGCTTCCCAGATATTTAAATTTTTTATTCTAGTGGCCCCGACCTTCAGATCTCATTTTGGGCTCATCCTCATGACCATGGACTCTGTCTTCTTGTAGTCTATGTTTAGTCCTTTCTTCTCACTCACCGGTACTACCTTCTGTAAGAGACTTTTTAATTTCATTTCCGTGTCTGCTATCAGTACTGTGTCATCTCCGTATGTTGTTAAGATTGTGGCCGCCAATACTAAATCCCGGTAGGGTTTCTAATTCTCTCAGAACTGCTTTGCTGTATATTTTGAACAGGTCGGGTGAAAAGACGCATCCTTGCCTTACACCCCTTTTTATTTTTGTATATTCCTTCATCTCGTTCCCTATGCGCATGCATACTATTTGCTGCCATTACGGGTTCTTGATTAAACTGATATCTTTCCTGTATATATCGAGGTTGCTGAGAAGTTCTATCATATCCTTGTGGCGTATTTTATCAAAGGCTTTTGCGTAGTCTGTGAACTGCCATTACATGCCATTACTATCAGATGACACGCATGCCATACCTAGTTCTTTGAATGTCCACATGAGTTAAACGATGCTTTCATCGGTGTTTAAATTTAGTCTTTCAGCTGTCGGACGTGAAAATTAGGGTAGCCTTAATAGAATCCTGAATTAGTGTTGCTATTTTATAATTTTATATTAATTTCTGTGTTAATATGCCAAACATATTCACCTAACACAAGATCTGTGGCAGGCTGCTGGAAGTAGTGTACCATAATTGTTATGAGTGCTGTCCCACGAGCTTACAATTCGATGGTAAGGTTTGCATTTTATACCCACCCCATGGTCGAAATATGGTTTTAGGCTTGAAAAATCGACTTGTCCGATAATTATTTACATTATTCAGACTATTGTCCTCATCTTTGTCGCTATATTTATTACAATGTTTCGGCCGTTGTACGCTCCGGCCTTCTTCAGGTGGTTGGAATGTCGAACTGAACCCTTTATTTCGCTTACTGCGCAGACTGTTCTAGTTCCACGTGACATGTTTAATGGATATCAGTTATCTCCTGTTAATTTTCCCTCTGAAAGTTCCCCACTGCCTTAACCGGGTATTGAACTCACACTCTTTGGGTCCTGACACTGGATCTAACCAACGCCTTTATCCACTGTGCCATGTGTCCTTGCCAACTTTCGTTTTGCTTTTGTTCTTAAATTTTTTTAAAAGAAATATCTTTTTTAACACGTGCATTATTTCAATCGTCATATCTGAATGCTGCTTTCTTTCCATAAAACTGACAACCTTTTCAATAGCTTTTCAATTTCAGTACATGTTGCATCACAATCATGCATCTGGTTACTACCTTGTTGCAGATGCGTCACGTTGTCATCCTTTCCTCTTATTCCCATCATCTTTTTGCACTAATACAAGCCATTAGGGTGAAATAAGCATAAGCAATCATCCAATTTCCTCAAAAACAGAAATTTCAAATCAATTACATATCACCCAAATAGTTCAAATATACACATCAAAATCATGTTCGGATAAATGGGATTCCGGATATGAGGCACTCCGGATATGAGGGATTCCGTATATATGAGATTCTACTGTAATACTGTTTCTTAATTTAATCAGACACCCTCATGTAATAAGCAGTCATCCAAGATAAAAATGGTGAAGCTGAGTCTGTTGCTTTAGATATCGCAAAGGCATTCAACTGGGGTTGATCCAATTTTTATTAATCCTTTCACGATAAGCAAGGGCATAATTCCACTAAGACGCAAGATGAGGTTAATGGGAGCGGAATAGACTGAGAAGATTTTCAGTGTTGACAAGAAGTTCAGGAGGACATAAGTTGGAGATTGCCGTTGCATTTAAAGGTTGGCGTTAACCGGGAAGCAAAACATCTGAAGGGACCTCTACAGATGAGAAGTGGGAGTAACGAAATTATTAGAATAGATGTTACGGTTAAATGTAGCTATTTCATCAGATTGAAAAGTGCTGCAGAACTGTTTTTATTTATTTTGGACAAAGAGGAATGGAAAGGAAGCATGGATGAGCTGTTTGACTCCCATAATCCCGATTAAAGAAGAGATCGTGTGATAATACTTTTCAAGATTCAATCCAAGTAAATCTATAATTTTAAGGTATTTTCATAAATTCTATGCTCACTTGATTTGTATCTTTTTTCAATGTAAAATTCCAAGAGAGATAACAATACATTTAAGATAAACGATGGATATTGTGTAAAATCGAGCTTAAATAATATAATAATGATTCGATGTTTAACATATTCAAGGCATTCATCAAATTAAACAACCTGCAACGAATATTAACACGAAGAAACAATCGATAGTCAGCGCTTAAGTATGATAAACGAATCCTGGCAGCGGTCGAAATAATTTAATCAAATAAAAATCGAATTAAGATATTTGCCATGTATGTTTTACTATGAGTTGACAAGAACATTTTACCAAAATTTTCTAAAAACAAAATATTTCAAAATAATTCCATTCATTTGTGAATAAGTCCTGAAAATTTCATTAAGATCGGACAATTATTTTATTTTTATAAGAATTTCCAAATCAATATGTTTTCAACGGTAAAAAAACGCAAAAAAAACTGTTATTTTAAACGTCACCGCGATGACGTAAACAAAGACGACTTTAACCAAAATTTCGAACGTGTTAGAAAATATTAAAAAAATTCAAAAAATAATTAAAAAATACTTTTTTCTTTCATCTTAATAATAACATAAGCATTTTGACGATAATACTTTATTTTCTTTAAGTTTGTGGCATTTTTCATTTACGCTATGCTGTTTTTCCGCGAAAACAGTGGACATGCTTAGTGTAAATAAACAATCTAATAAATAAGTAATGTTTATTGGTTTGTTGTCAGTTCTCAAGAAGAAAGAAGTTTTATTACAATTCGAATCATTGCTTATTAAAATAATAAACTTTGTCGAAGAGGGAAGGTAGTTAAAATAATAGCAGCGGCAAGGGGGAAAATGTCCTTTAGACACGCTGTTATTTTACGGGCACGAATGTACAACTTCGTTGAAATATTACTTAAGTAAACATTAATTAAGCATTAATTTCATATATTTTGTTGTCAAACCACTTAGCCCACAATACAGAGATGTCTTTATTATATAAAATACGCATTCTCATACCGTTTACTGGAAGTTATTTGTTCAAAACCTCATATAAATTATGTTTTCATTGCATAAAGATACATTGCTTCTCAAATTTCCCAAACGTTCTTTCGCAATTGAATTAAGTTGTTTGTTTGTTTTTTTCTGCGAAATATGAAGAAAATATGAAAGAGTAGGTGGCTTATATTTAAACAAATCGATCAAATTCCATGTCACATCTTGTTATATTTCCAGAAGTGCTTTTTTGTCTGCTATGTTTCAAGGGTTTGATTTGGCCATTACCTCAAAACCGCTTGAAAGATTGCATCGGGAAATTCGTAATCTAACCGATTTACACGTAATTCAAGCCGTTTACAATAATGGAAGATTCGTTTTTCTTTTAATTTTCCTTTTGTTTAGTAAAGAAGAAAACATCCAGAGAACACAGACTGCGCAGAATTAAACAGTAAACAATGGCTTCATCTTTATTTCAAAATTAATGTTTACGTGTGTTATAAATCTGCAGAAATTCTTACTTTGCTACACACACACATACATACATATATATATATATATATATATATATATATATATATATATATATATATATATATATATATATATATATATATATATATATATATATATATATATATATAACAAAGTAAATATATATATATATATATATATATATATATATATATATATATATATATATATAAAAGAGACTATATATATATATATTAAGGATATATATATATATATATATATATATATATATATATACCTGGAAAAAAAACACACAGACGCAATACTCAAGAATAGAGAAAGGAAAACAACTAGGGGCGTAAAAAGCATAAGAACAAAGACATCCCTTTTTCTTTCCCTTTCTTTGACGAAATCGAATTGTTTTGTTAACCCTCAAACACAGGGACATTTTTCGGCCAGTCCAAGAGTGCTTCAGATGACCGCTACTACACAGAAAAGATAATGGTTAAAAGATTTAACATAGGAAAAAATCCATTCATTTATATAATATGTACAAATAACCATTCTTTGACTGGTGAAGGTCACAAGACCCGAAACCGGTGTAGCAAAATATATAGAGTAAAGTATCTTCAAACGAAATCTACATTATAATAAAAAAAAAACGATGATGAACTTTTGTGAATTTATGCTAAGACAGTAATGAACGCTTTAGATAACAGCGCTATTATGAGCCACGTGAAATAGGAAGTTGCGGAAAGCTATATGTTTATTTGTAGATATGTATGTATGTGTGTATATATATTTATGTATGTTTGTGTATGTACATATATATGTGTGTGTGTTGGCACCTATTATGTATGAGTTTGTTTGTGTGTATGTGTGGGTATGGAAACTTTGGTATATCATGACTGTTTTTATATATGTAAGTATGTGTGCATAAAAATCTGTGTATATATATGTGTGTATTTAGGTTTATATGTATATGTGTGTGCATGTGTACTTGTTATCATAGATATGTATATGTGCGTAGATGTTTATGTTTATATATTTATTTGTATGTATTTCTGTATGTATATGTATGTATGAGTGTATGTATATTATGTGTGTTAATTTGTGTTTGATGCCATGTATGTATATATATATATATATATATATATATATATATATATATATATATATATATGTGTGTATCTGTGGGGTTTCTTTATCCTGTTTTTCTTTGCCTAATATATAATGAAACTATTATCAACTTATATGATTAATATATATTTTTATTGATATTTATGGTTTTGGAATTTTTGTTTTAATATATTAAATAATATTATTTTTAACCATTTTTATCTTTGTATATTTGCTCCCTTAAGTTATAATTTAATAAGTGGTTAGCATTTATTTAATGATACTTTAAGTCTGAAATATTTATTGGTTGTGATATCTGATTGTCTGTGTCATTGTCTGTGGATGTATGTATGTGTATCTATCGGTGTCTATGTGTATGTAGAGTGTATTCACATTTAACTGTGTGTGTGTATAAGTGTTGGTTTCCACGTCTCCTTTTTTTCATAAAGGGCTGTAGAGATGTTCATGTCTGGCCCCCCCCCCCACCTTTTTTTTTAGTGTGTGTGTATGTGTGTGTGTGTGTCTAATTATGTCTGGTGGCTTATGTATTATAATCTTATTTTGTTTTTGTGGTTTTGCGCGTGAGTTTAAGACCAAATTCACACACTTTAAAATAAAAAAGGAAAAGAAAGGGAAAAGAAAAAAATATATATACATGTATTGTCAAATGACAGGATATATTGTAGCGTCTTGTCGAACGTAATTTCAATGAAGAAATGAACTGAATAAACGTATATATGTTTTTCTTTTCTCAATAATTTTGTAGTTTTTAAAATTAATAGTGATTAAACTTGGATTTTAAAATTGCCAGTTTTTAATTTTAATATTAAATTTTATCATATAATTTTATAATTTTTGGTTAGTATAAATTATTTTTAATATTACACGTATTTTAAGATCTGAATAGATATTATAACATGATTTTGTTGTCAAGCTTTTGAATCTTTCTATACTTCGTTTTTGATTGGTTATTCTAGCTTTTGTAACAATGTTTCCCCCTGGTGTAGGATCGTTAATTAATCTGAAACTTTTAAAACCATTTATTTTCTTTTCAACATCATCACTTGATAAGACACAGTGTGTGTTCAAACAAAATGGCTATTTTTGTAGTGATTTTATAACATACTTATGTTATAATTTTTTTATAAAAATTATATATATATATATATATATATATATATATATATATATATATATATATATATATTATACAATGAATCATTCATACAAAAAGTAGATTAGTAAAGTTAATGATATAAATAGCGAAAAACATCTTCGCGAACAATTTTAAAGTTGCATTAGCCTAAGAATCACTCGATGAATGTTATGAGCCTTGTTTTTAATAACTACAAGCTGTATAAGTTCTTTTTTTTTAATCTGCTAGTACTTTCATCTGTACACACAGTCATCCTCAGGCATGGAAATTATTTTGTTTTCAGTAAAATCCAGGTAGCATCATAAACGAAAAACTTAAATGCAAATCGAAATATGTTTTTTTAGAAATGTGTTTTTTAGAAAAGTTTTGGAGCGTGCAGTCGCAATGCTAAGGTTGATTTTTTTACGTTTATTACTAAAATGGTAATTTGAGAATTTTTTTGTTGTAGGAGTTTATCAGTAAATGTGGCATGAACTAAATAGTTCAATAAAAACAAAATAATCTAAGTTTATAATAATGTAAGTTTGGTAATTTTATCATAAAAATATATTTTTATACTTTCATAGTCTTTTGTTTTTGTTTGGGGGTTCACTATTTCCCTATAGTTGGGACCCCAACAGGTGCTACCACCCCCGTGTCAAGGGGGTACCTGCGAACAACAGCAGTTAAGAGGTGGTTCTCCGCTTCTCAAATCCTCCAATCTGCCGATCAGAGGCCTTACTACCGGATGTAGGTTATCGCCATAAATATTAATGTTCATCCAGTACAAGGCCCAAGAGCCATTCAAAGTATAGAGTTAGTGTGTGGAGTTGTATGAGCGTAAGAAATGGCAAAAAGGTCAATTCATCAAGTTATGAAGGAGAGATAACAGTTGACTCTAAACTTGAAGGTGTTAAGATTTTACTGATTGAGAAAAACCTCCTATCAAACAAAGCAGCAGTTTCAGAGAAGTATCTGTTCGGGTACAAATTACTTCTTACTAATGAAATACGAAGATAATTAGGATTATTTCCAATTGTGCATGTACCTGGCATGGCGAGTCTAAGTTGCAAAGGCCAGAGCTAGTGGCACCAAGGAATATAGCGATAGGGTAACGAGAATTTTGTCACGTTCCGACTGTGTGGAAAGGGGTTGTAGGGTGGAAAGTAACTCATCTGTCAAGACCAGCTAGATGCTTTAGAAATCTATCAAGACAAGCTAGTGAGGAATGGTTAGTTCTATCCCAGATATGGTTGCATTACTTCATTTTGCGATTAATCTGGCTCTTGTAAAGACAGAGTATCAGCAATAGGAGTCAGATACAGAACCATTTTCTCAGCATCTACAGAGGATTGGAATTATTTCACTAGCATCGTTTTGTCAGAGTTTCTGAAATGTTGTTGGAAGCGGTAAAGAGAAATCTCCAGCCACAAGAAAGTGTCTGAATGATTAAATTTGTATCATTCTCTCTATGGTAGACGAGGTATTTAGTCAAAAAGGTTTCTTCATATAAATGCTTTCCGGTAATAATAATTTCCGGTAATAATATTTTCCGGTAAAAATAATTTCCGGTAATAATGATTTCCGGTATTAAGCCACAACAGTGAAAATTTAAATCCGTTTAAAAAAATCTCTTCAATATCCTTAATCTGTGTATTAATCATTTTAATTCATTTAACAAGGAGTGATTGAGATATTAAGAGTTAAGCCTCCGTTTATATCGCGAGATTCTGTTCTTTGATTGTGAAAATGCAGTGATATCTTCAGGTTGCAGGCAGTGCACTGTTCAGACTACATCACCCCACTCTCGGCCGTACCGACAAGATGCAAGACAATGCAGGGCATTACATTAGGGGACGGCTTGGTAGTAGAAATTACCGGAAAGTTGACTACATTCACTCAGAGTTTACTGTCTGGATTTACGTCCATACCCTTTCTCGTCTTTGGATATGACCGCAAGGCAGCAGAGATTTAAAACCAGGGTTTTCACCCCCACCAGGTAAACTGCCTTCTTGGGATGTCGAACTCCATCTAACCATAGCAGCTGGTTATGAGGCACCGGTTTACCGCCTGCACCCATTCTTCAGCCTAGAACTGAACTTAGTTGTCAGTGACTAAGGTGCATGCCACGGAAACATTTTATAGTCTCTGGAAGTTTGGCCCCACTGTCACTCCCTGGATTTACTTCCCGGTGTTTTGAATAGGACCGCAAGGTAGCAGAGGTTTAAAAGCAAAGTTTTCCTCCCCCTAGATGAACTGCCTTCCCGGGATATCGAGCTCCACCTACCCCTAACAGTCGGTTATGAGGCACCGGTTTTTCGACTCCACCCATTCTCCGGCCTAGAACTGGACTTAGTTGTCAGTGACTATTTAAGATGCATGCCACAGAAACATTTTATAGTCTGTGGGAGTTTGCACCCACTGTCACTTCCGGCCATGATTAACTATTTTTTTTTAAATATTTAAAACGTTAGGTAAATAAAAACAGTAGAAAGCAAGAAAAATTAAGAAATAGTTGTGTAATGATAAACTAAAAGAGATATTGAAAAATTTGTTCGTCTTAAAAAAGGTAGCAGAAAGAAAATATAAATCGTCATTTAAGCCGATAATAATTGGAGATTACGAAGTCATTGTTTAACATAGAATAAAATAATTTATACAGTTTTATGTGATACACACTGAGACGATTATCAATATTGCGATACATGAATAATGCCTCGAGGGCACATGGCAGTGGATAAAGGCGTTAGTTAGATCCAGTGACAAGACTCAAAGTTCAATACCCGGCAAACTTTCAGAGGGAAATTAACAGGAGATAGCTCACATCCATTAAACATGGCACGTGGAACTAGAACAGTATACATCAGTGAGCGAAATAAATGGTTCAGTTCGATATTCCAACCACCTGAAGAAGGCCGGAGCGTACAACGGCCGAAGCTTTGTAATAAATATGGCAACAATTGTCTGAATAATGTAAGTATTGCAAATTTCCTTTAGAAAAACGAAAAAAAAAACAGAAACAGTTGTCTGGAGAAACGTTTTATTCCCATTACATGTATATATTTTTATTAGTCAAGATCAATTACAATTATTTGTACGGATGAAAAGAAACGTCTTTATAAATCTTTTCAGGATGCTCAATGACATTCAGCTGAAACCTCCTCTAGCATTGAGTTCAAATTACATTCAGATAAATGACTTTGTTTATTTTTTTTCTTATGGTATTATGGACAATATGCTGTTTAGAACTCTTCTGCTCTCTGCTAATATCTGATAGTGTTTTCTTTGAATTGTGATGATTTAATATTTTCTTTATTTGTTTCAATTATGAATCTAGTTTCCTCATTAAGAACAAAAATAAACATTTTTGAATAATTCTTTCCATGTTAGAGAAGGTACCAGACAACTGGATATATTTTGCTATATATATATAAATAGATAGATAGATATTTCTATCCGGTCTTCTTGAGAACGGAGATGAGTAATAATGAAGAGGTAGCGATTAAAAAAATACTTAGAATAATATGACGAATGAGGCATTAGCTTCATTTGAGACATCCATATTTACTGCATATTGTGAGTGTCGATGGGATGTTCATCCAGACTGTCAACATCATCTCCCTTTATTCGGATTAGAGTGGGATCTGAAACAAACAAATGGTTTGCAAGGTGACATTGCATCATAGCACAAAAATAGCCGAGATCGAAAAAGAAAGACAGACATTTCGTGAAAGAAAGATAAACTAGATATGCCAATATCTATATTTCTGAGATGAAGTATTTTAATTATTCACACTATTTACATTGTTCGATCTGTTGTTTTCAGCTTCGTTGCCTTATTCACGGCGTTTCGGTACGCTACGGCTTTCTTCATGATCTGTCTATTTTTCTGAGATGAAGTATTTTAATTATTCACACTATTCACATTGTTCGAGCTGTTGTTCTCGGCTTCGTTGCCATATTCACAGCGTTTCGGCCGTTGTGTGCTCCGCTCTTCTTCAGGTGATTGGATCTCTGACTGGAGGTATTATGATTACTTGCATTATTTACATTATTCAGACTGTTATCCTCATCTTCATTGCTATATTCACAACGTTTCAACCGTTTTGTGCCACGGCTTTTTTTAGGTGATTGGAAATTCGAAACCTTTATTTCATCCACTGGGGTAGATTGATCTAGTTACACGTGCCATGCCTCTTCTAAAGGTCTAAGTATTAGCAATCTCCCTTCTAACTCAGCTCCCCAAGTTCTTGTTCACCTCTGCTGTCGCTAGGTATTGAACTCTCAAATCTGTGTCACGACACTGGATTCAACCAACGCTCTTATCCACTGGGCATATACATCGACATGTGCCGAGAGAAAATTTATTGAACAAAAGATAGATAAACAGAAAATCACTAATATATATATATATATATATATATATATATATATATATATTAACGTTTATCTATCTATGTCCATAAATTATATATATATATATATATATATATATATATATATATATATATGCATTTGATTACTTCCGTGAAAAAAAATACGCTATATTTAGCTAGCTCGTTCTGTCGAGTGGTAAAAATTCTGATTGACACCAAATCAGTTGGGTTTCAATCCTGGCTTGAGGCATTCGTATGTCTAGTCACACTTAGGAGCTGTGATACAGCGAAACAGTAATCTCTGCTAATGACACACTCACATATATATATATATATATATATATATATATATATATATATATATATAATGAGCGGACATAGATAGATAGACACTTATATATATATATATATATATATATATATATATATATATAGGATTGTTAATTAATTTGAAACTTTTAAAACCATTTATTTTACATTCAACAACATCTTGATAAGACACCGAGGGTGTTGAAACAAAATGGCTATTTTTGTAGTGATTTTATAACATATTTATGTTATAATTTTTTTAAATAAATAATTATATATATATATATATATATATATATATATATATATATATCAAACCAGAAACCTCATATATCTCATCAAATCGTGAAAGATTAAATGGTATAGAGAGGAACATCATTCCACTTTCATCCTGGCATTCACGCCTAAGACCAGCCACGCCACGCCACTCACATTGTAGCCGACTACCTTCATTCAATTCGTATTTCATCGATGAGATGTAAATTCCAAACTTACAGCTTTTACCTCCGAAACGCTATTTTGCGGAACTAACTACTAGGAACACACATACATTTTACTCTGTAACTCTCGGCCACGAGCAGTTCTTGGGGCTTGTACAGAGTTAATATTGCAATAAATTATTATTAATACCTATGCAAAGTTCGTGAAGTTATTACTCTTCATAAATTAAAGCTGGTAGTACATATATATATATATATATATATATATATATATATATATATATATATATATATATATATATATTATATCAAAAATATATTTACAAAATTTGACGGTTGGTTTCTCACACCAAAAGAAGGACAAAATTTCATATAAACATATGTCTGCAAATCCTTCGTTTTTGAGTTATTTAGATTAAAGAAAGTTTATAGTAGATGACGCTGTATTGCTATATAGACTAGGTTGCATTTGCCATTCGTGTATATTTGTGGCTAGTTTGTCTTCAACGTTTAACGTTAACTGAGAAGTGGCAGGGTATTCATATTGGGAGCAGGCAGATATGATTTTTACATAGGCTGCGCAAATGGTAATGGTCGAAAGGTTGTACGGCTGTATCAGATTGCGTTTATAGACCAACGGAAGCCAAGTCATTAAATCTTTGCTGCTGTCCATCGTCGTGTTGTTGAGACATTATTCGTGGCACTATGGTTAGAGGAAGACCAAGATCCGCTCGTACGTGGTCACGAAGAATACATTTTACAGGCTATTGGAGACGCTCCGAGTATCAGCACACGTCAAGTGACCCTAGTACATCTCATAGTAACACATGGTGAGTACTTCAAGAGCAGCTCCTGCATTAGTTTTATTTACTCTTCAGTCTTGTTTACAGGTGAAGTAACATTTGGAAAAGATGGAATAAAAATTTACACAAGCAACATTTGTTGGTGGATTGTAATCCCCACGTAACAATACAGGCTACACTCCAGAATCAGTTTATGACTTTTGTGTGTATGGGAGCTGTAAATGACTCACTGGTAGGTCCATATGTTCTCCCAGCACCTTTTACTGGAGCTGTGTACAAGGATTTTATTCCGAACATATGTCCAAACCTGCTAGAGGATGTACTCCTGCTAACACGAAGACGCTTGTGGCTCATGAATGATGCGGCTCCAGCACATTTTAGGAATATAGTTCGTCATGCATTTTCTGATATCTGTGTATGAGTAGAGGAGGACCTGTTCCATAGCCTACACGTCCCCCCAACCACAATCTGATGAATATCTATCTGTGCTGCCACCTAAAACAATTGGTTTATGCAGCAGACATTAATAATGCAGAGACGCTTGATGAACGTGTCATGGGGTCTGCGAAACCATTCGACACTGTAGTTAAAAGTGTCCGCCAGTCAACGATCCGACGAGTGCGTGTGCTTCCCAATCAACTTTGATCTTCAAGAAAAAATAAATGCAATGTCCATCGTTATAGTTCTCTTCTTAATTCCTGTTCTTTCTCTCCTTATTAGTGTTATTAGTTGTTTTCCTATTCTCTATAACTCTATAACCCTGAGAGGCTTTATTGCTTTACTTCGGGTGAAATAATTAAAAAAAAAGAAAACAAATTAAATGACTTAAGACTTATACCTTTGTGAAAATTAATTGAAACAACAACTTTAGTTTCCTTTCTTTCACCATACGGTCAGCTTTAGAACCACTGGAATGACATAGTGTAATCGAATTCTATTTTTCTCCAGAAAGATTATTTGCAGTGGTGTGCACTAATATGAATTTTTGGGTGTAGGATGAAATTTGTTTGGACTTGAAATATATTGCAACTGTGATTGCATCAGATTTTTATCACGTCTAGACACTATTGTTTCGACTGTCCATTAGTTGTACTACAGCCATTGTCTACGATGGACGTTACTTCAAGGAAGCGTACGAAACTTGTAACGTTACACGAACACACTGGCAAACCAGTGAGGAAATCAAAGTACTATAGACTGACTCGGAAACCTTCCTGATTTAAATCCAATCGAGTATCTGTGGTCAATCTGTATATCTGAAATACACTCATTTACTGTGTTCTTACCGTTTCCAACTCTCTCCTTCAACATACAATAGCCATATCCGGTAGGTAATTTGTTAGTTCCTATCTTCCTGTAACATTTTGGATGTGGATTTTGGTTGGCAACATCACCGGCACCTTTAAGAAAATACAAACAAAATATAAATAAAGCAATAGAAAAATTCATCAGTTTTAAATAAATTTATACATAACACATCAAATTGTATTTAACCCTGGGTATTACGATAAACGACATCCGGCATCGAGGCCTCTGAACGAGAGATTCAAGGTTTTGAGCAGCGTGGGATGATTTTGTTTTTAATTTCTCTTGTTACCAAGTCCAATCTGACCCGGGGGGGTAGCAGTGTTATGGTCTCAGCTATAGGCAAATAGTAACCCGCACCAAACAAAACAAAACTATGAAAGTACAAAAATGCATTTCTATAGTAAAAATACCAACAATATATATATATATATATATATATGATTTACATTATTCGGATTATTGTCCTCATCTTTGTCGCCATCTTTATTACAACGTTTTGACCGTTGTACGCATCCGGCCTTCTTCAGGTGGTTGGAATGTCGAACTGAACCCTTTATTTTGCTCACTGGGGGGAGACTGTTCTAGTTTCACGTTTAATGGATGTCACTTACCAATTATCTCCTGTTAATTTCCCTCTGAAAGTTCTCCACTGCCTTAACCCAGTATTGAACTCACACACTTTGGGTCCTGTCATTGGATCTAACTAACGCCTTTATCCACTGTGTCATGTGTCCTTGATAACTGTCGTCCATTAAACTGATTAATTTTTAAATTTTGGATTTAATTATGGTTGCGTATATTAGTGTTTTAGGAATAGTAGATGTGGCTAGAATAACGTAGTCTGATCGAACCTGTATTTCTCATACCTTGACTGCCTTTTTATTTTATGCGCCGTGTCACTTCAGGACGTTGGTGAGCATGACTCTCCAAAATGTTCACTCCTTTGTAGCGCTTAATAAATTATGCTAAAGACTATTGTGCCATCCATTTACTCAATTTCCTTATGTAAGCTGTGCGTTGTTTTCCTCAGTCCCTCTTGCCTTCTATCTTTTATTGATTGTCTTCTATGCGCCATGTCCCTTCAGGTCGTTGGCGATCATGGCTACGCATAATTTTGCTGTCTTTTTCTTAATAAATTTTCCTTTCGTTGTTACCTGCTAGACACTGTTCTACTATTCATTTACTCATCTCGTTAGGTGAATTAGACTTTATTTCCCCTAGTCTCTCTTGCATTCGATCTGCTCTGTGAGTATCAAACTTTCCAAGCCCTCTTTTATTAATTTGTTCTCTAGAATTTATAATTGTCTTTTTTCTGTGGTTAGTCTACTCTTTATTTCCATTTTCTCTAAAGTTTCGTCGTTGCTCACGGGGTTGACTGACCCTCTTGTATCATATCTGGGTGTACAAATCGACCTCAAGATTTTTATCTCAAGATTCTCAATTAGGCTTATACTTAACGAGCCCTAAACATATGATCATCTACCAGTAGCCCAAACCTTAATCCTGTAGGTAAATGAAGTTAGGCTACAGTAAACTGCCATTCTTTCTATTTATATACCATGGTTTTTTCAGGATGTAGGCGATCATGGCTCTCCACCTCCTTCTATCCCTTGCAGCTCTCAACCAGTTCCTTCCCTCTGCTTCCTCCTCCAGACCATGTTCTGTCATTTACTTGCTTAAGTCCGCTAGGTATATCACGCATTTTTTCCCTTGTCTTTCTTTCCCTCTATCCAACCCCTGAGTATCAGATTCTCCAAGCCCTCCTTCCTCATTATGCGTCCCAGAAATTTCAACTGCCTCTTCCTGATGTTAAGTATAAGCCTCCTCCTTGTTTGCACCCTAAGATCTCATCGTTTCTCACACGTTCGGTCCATGATATCCTCAGCATCCTTCTGTAGAACCACATTTCTGCAGCCTCTAGTTTTTTTTTTTTGAGGAAATCGTCCAGATTTCACATGCATTTCAGAAATTACTACTAATAATTTTTTTCACTGAGTTTTGCGAGACAATTCTGTTCTCCAGAATCTATCGTACATATCTGTAGACCTACCATTCGTCAATGATTTGAATATTGCTACCCCATATGGTCCCGTGCTATTTCTATATATTTAGGGATTTTTGATAAAATCTAAGGAAGAATCAGCAATATTATTAGTTCTGACCTGGCATCTCGGCTTCAGTCATTTTCCCACCGCCGTAAAGTTGCTTCGCTGTGCCTTTTCTATAAATACTTTCATGGTTACGATCTTCGATAGGGTACCTAGACTTTATTAATTTAAGCCCAGTACGAGATTGAGAACAAACTCACATAAATTTACAGTTGAATTAGAAAGTTGTAAACATAAGTTCTATGCTAACAGTTTCTTTTCTTAAATTTCCCGCTTGTTAAATCTCTTCTGGCTTCACTCTTTCCTGTCAACTTTAATATTCAGAAATTTAAATGCAATGTCAACCGTTATCTAATGTCTTCCTGGTTGCTCTTCTATTGTTCTCGCTCCTTAATAATGTTTCTCTTTTTTCATTCTTTCCCACTCAGTAACCACATATCACTTAGTGGCTTCACTGCATTGCTTGGGTTGAATTCATTTTATTATAGTTTTATTGTAGCCCTGAAATGCTCTAAATTTACATGGGAAATAATCTGGCTTTGCAAGCATGCAATTTGCCTATTATTACTCGGATTTGATATTTGATAATCTCCTACTCGTTGGTGTCTTTGTCGATTCATGAGAACATCCCCTTTGCAACCAAAGAAGATTTATTGCCTTTAATCAACTGTTCTCTGTGTTTGTTTTTAATGAGGAGATTTCACGGGAAATAACGAAGCAACCGTACTAAACTTATTAAAATTAATTGCCGCTCATATCTATAAATATACCATTCATCCCTGTATTGAATATTGCTGCTATAACTGGTTTGTAGTCTCTGTAACACACACAAACACAAACACACACCCATATATATATATATATATATATATATGTGTGTGTGTGTGTGTGTGTGTGTGTGTGAACATTTCTCAGAGTTAACCTGTAGAAAAGACAATATTTATAAATATAAATGACAATAGGAAAACTGATAGTTGCCGATGCGTTTCGTCCAACGTGGACTTTCTCAAAGCAAAAAGCGAAATGAATTTATTTAAACAAAGTAACTAATAATAACAAAAACAAAATGTCCATAGCAACTGGAAGAATTTAGAGAACGCTATTTTCAAAAACTGTTCCTCCCAATATATTGGAGAAGCAAGTAGAAATTAAAAAAAAAAAAAAACGTATTTATGAGCCCAAAAGAGACCTCACAAAAAACTTAGCTAATGCACGAGTCATACATAGAAATAAATTCAAGCACAATTTTGATTTTAAAAATGCTACACTCATAAAAAAAAAGAAAATAACTCACTCAGAAGGAAAATTCTACAGAGTTCCGCCATTGAATATTACCCAAATATTAATCTACCCCCAAGTTTTTTCCCTATTTCACCTTTCTTAACAAAATTACTGCTCTCCCAAACAAACGTATGCAACAATATCGTAAAATCAAAAGAAAATGGTTGAATCCGTCAACAAAGCAATAATAAAAATATCTCCACACGTGACAGTAATTAACGTAATGTTCAGTTAATAGTATGAAAATAGCGTTCTCTAAATTCTTCCAGTTGCTAAGGACTTTTTTGTTTTTGTTATTATTAGTTACTTTGTTTAAATAAATTAATTTCGTTTTTTGCTTTGAGAAACTTCATAATTTGCCTATTTATATATATATATGTATATATATATCTATATATATATATATATATATATATATATAGTTGTAGAGTGGATAAAAGAAATGGCCAAATATAAGCAGAAGTATACGCGTGTGGTGGTGTGCATACACACGCAAGCAAATAATTAATCGTTAAATTTATGTATGGGGTGTAAACGTATTAGTGCCCAAAGCTGTTATATAGAGCAAATATATGTATTAATTAGTACATATACTCGTGCCTACGTTTTTGGCGTGCGATCATAGTTTCACTGGGTGGTGTCACCAGTTAGTCAGAGATCCCCTACCCTCCAGCTATGGGTTCTATAGTCTTGGATGTAAATTGGTCTAGGAGAGTCGTTTGGGAACCTTGTGGCCCGTACTGCACCAGATCTCTGTATTCGACCCTTCAAAAAGTGTGGATGATTCTGCACAAAACCTTCACCACTATAATCAAATCATATGTGCTGCTGTCGGTTCCTAAGAACTGAGCAGTTTGACCGTCATACGTTGAATACGACGAGAGATTATTTTATATATATATATATATATATATATATATATATATATATATATATATATATATGTGTGTGTGTGTGTGTGTATTCTAGACTAGAATAGTAGAATGAATATATATATATATATATATTTTAATTGTGTTTATAAACAGTAAAATCAACCATGCTCAGCGAACGCTCGTCTGTGGTACAATCGCTTAAGGCACGCCAGACTATATGACCGTTCCGTCTATTATACAGGTTCGATTCCTGTCGAACGCATGAGGACGCATATTTCCTATGAAAATTTCTCGGACATTCAGACCGGTAAATGTTGTTAATACTGTTTATTATAAACAGACCATTTACTTAAACATTTTTATTTATACAAAGAACGTATAAATATAAAAAATGTCTTAAAAATGCATAAATACATACATTATATATATATATATATATATATATATAGTATTCCATGCAGGGATGAATGGTAGATTTGTAGATATGAAGGATGGATTCGGGCGAGGAAAACCTTCTGGTGCGACACAGAGAACCAACCTTCCTTGCAGAAGATGTAGCTATTGATTCAATGTAGCTGTTCCACCTCAGATTAGTGGAAAACGTGAGACCAAGAAAACGCAGTGAGGCGTACTCAGGAAAACATGATCAATAACGGGGAGAGAAAGTTTGCCCATATAAACTGAGTAGGGATCTATTGCAACACTGTATTTTCACTCTCACTGCCCACACGGTCTCTATTTTCAGAATTTGTTTTACCTCCACTTACCGTAGAAGAAGCAGTCATTGTCCTTGTTGCAAGGAACATTTAATCTGCATTTGTGCTCGTAGCAAAGAGCTGTTTTGCCTGGGCATTCCAAAGAGATGGTACAGGCTCCATTGTCCTAATAAAAAGAAATTAAATATGTTAATCGGAGTAAGTTATAAAAACTGTAACAGATTTAAAATAATTCTTCGTATTAAAAACCCTGATATTTTTTGTTTTAATTAGTAATATTACAGCCAACAACCACCTAATTTCAAAGATTTTAAAATAAGTGTTGTTTTGAACGCCTGTTGCGACTCATTTTCGCCCAAAACTTTACAATAATATTCACCTTGGACAAAACTCAAGAGCTCCTCAAGGTAGAGGGTTATAGAATCTTTATATATAAAAGGGAGGATGTGTGTGTGTGCGTAACGAATGCACGGCCGCAATTTTCGACGGATTTGCACCAAAATTACATGCACATGCTCCAAGTTAGCGGAAAGGCCAAGACCGACTTTGCATTTCCCAACTTCCATCGATAGTTGATATAATCGATTTTTTCGTGTTTCTACGGCAGTTTTCATGCCATTTTGTACTGGCCAGAGTGAGAGCCAATAGCTGGCTGCCACGAATAGGTAGATAGATTCTATTGGCCAACGTGAGAATGTACATCAGGGTACTGTGGACGTTTTGAAAATGGTGCATAAAGCCTCTCTTTCATATTTAGCAAGGTACAAGTCAAATATTAATGTCAGATAAATTAGTTTTTTGAATACCGTCGTCAAATAGCTAAAAGGAGATTTTTTGATGATTGATTCGTTTACTACAGCTTATCTAACCTTTGAGGGTTTTTTAAATCCCAAAATTATTTTTAGATTGTAAAAATTTTGGGACATATGGTGAGATGATAATGGTGTAGTGATACATGTTTTACTAATTACGAGGTGGTCTCATGCCTTTCAAAATGCGATTTGCGCGTAAAGTGAATATAACGAACGAAACGGAAATTTGAACTTGGCTCTCCTATTGAAAATTAAGAGCCATTATCCATTACATCACCCACATTTTCAAACCTACAACACTTGGTATTTCCAAACGCTCACCCATCTAGGTACTGAACAGGTTCGGCGTTGCTTAACTTAGGGGATCCTATGGGAACCGCTGTTTAAACGTAATATACCCGTAAGCGAAAAAGTCGTAATGTTGGTGTGAATTAAAGTGTTTTATTTGTTTATCGGAAATAAACTGAAACTTATTTGAATAAAATTGAACTTTTGAAACTTAAACATTTTTTTTTCTAACATTGGCCTTTTCATTTGATGTTTAAAAATTTAACCTGATCATGCTGAAAAATAAGTTTTCTTTTTGTTTTTCAAAGTAAACGCTGTTTTTCAAATTGAACTATGGATTCCTTAACTTCTTCCTCTAATTAGTTGTTTTTTGTGATATTTTTGTAATTAATATAAAAATATAATCGTTAAACATGAATTTAATGACAGAACACAAATAACAAAGGCTTCCGGCCACATCATATTGAAACTCTGTTTCCCATAAAATTATCGAAATTAAGCAACGTCGAGCTTGATCAGTACATAGATGGCTGACCGTTTGATAATAACAAGTGCTGTAAGCGTGAATATGCGGGGGGTGTAATACGTAACAGCTCGGTCTTGTTAATCGGAGAACCGTGTTTCAATTACCGTTGTGTTCACTTAAAGCGCAAAAAACCTTGGGAAAGGTATGAATTCAGGTTTTCCTCTGTCAGTTATGGTTAATTAATAAAACTTTTATCACTAAACCATTATTATCTAAACAAAAACAAAAAAAACATCTTACAATCTAAAAACATTTTCTGACTTTAAATGCAATCGGTTGATAAGACATAAAAAGAATCAAATAATCAAGAAAAAATAGCAAATTTGTCACGTTTTAATATATAGTTTACCATCCCAATTTACTCCTATTCCTAAACTTGAATAACTTCCTTTAAAAGATTTTTTACGTTTGTTTCATGTAACACAGAAAATTATTTTCTATAGCCGCCTAAAATTGTTTAATCCTTTTAGCTCTGCGTTCCTGAACAATTTTAATCCTCCTACCTGAGCACTTGAGTCAAAATTCGCAAGTAGATGTTATGTTATGTTTCACGGTAGATATAAAAATATTTCCAAGTATTTACCTACCATGCAACTGGTATCCGGGCATTATGTCATATTTCTCTACCACTGTTCAACCGGTGGGTCATTTTCTCTACCACCGGGAAAGCGGTGGTCAAGGATCAAAAGGTTTTAAACCTCTAGTATCGCATTTTTTTGTAGGCGACTATATATATATATATACATATATATATATATATATATATATATATATATATATATATATATATATATATAATTAGAAGAAAAAGGTTCACGTGTGCTTTTTTATAGCATGTAAATTAGATAGATGGCCAGTTGAGTTAAAGGGAAATAAGACAACCGGACGAGGCGATCTCTAAATATCCGTGTTCCGATGCAGTTCCATTTTTGAATCTTTGTTTACTAGCATTTGCGAATGGTTAGACTGGAATCTAGCAACACGAAAAACGTCCAAACGAATGCGGAATGTAGTTTTTATCAACCGAGATAAGATCTTATAAACTCGTTGTAAATGCCTGCATGAAACGTTAATCGAGAAAAGTCTTGGAATGCATCGGTTAAATGCAATCTGCCAAATGTAATATTATTCTCATCGTTCATAAAATGAATAAGTATTCTGCAAATTCCACTGAGGAAATCGTAATCTACGAAAGAAAATAATGGATTTATTTGTAAAATTAATTTATATGAAGATGTCAGAGATCAGTGAAGAGATCGTCGTAAAAATAGGCCGCACGATTTTATACCATCGAGGCGATTAAGGCTTTTCACAGCTTCCTATCTTTTGTACGGCCAATTAATGTTAATCGAAATACTATCTTTCCTAGTCCATGTTCTACCAACTATTTACACAATGTCGTTCTTCATTTATGCGCCATGTCTCTTTACGACGTGGGCGATCATGGCTCTCCACAATTTCATGTCTTTTGGAGATCTTAATTTTGTCTTTTTGCTATCTCTTAACCCTTTGACCCCTGCGTTCCTGAACAATTTTAAACCTTGGTATAATTGGTATGTAATATTTCACGGTAGATATAAAATAGTTACAAGTGTTTACCCACCGTTCAACCGGTGGCTAAGGCATTACGCAATTTTACTCTACCACCGATAAAGCGGTGGTTAGGGTATTACGTAATTTTTCTCTACCACCGATAAAGCGGTGGTCAGGGCTCAAATGTTTAAGATTCAATGTCCCTGTATTCAAGCAATTCACTCTTGAGTAAAGACTAGAAAAATAATTAATTAATTTAAATGAGAGACAAAATCAGTTGTGCAAGTGATTATGATTTGATGCATATCAATGTTCATATACAACGGAATGCTATCGTAAAGAATGAACAAAATAAAATTATCTGAGACTTTGAAAGTTATCACCCAACCGAGGCCAAAAGACAAGATTTGTTTTATGTGCCGTACTCTTCTCTAGAAAGTGCGAAATCGTGTTAAGTTCTCCAGTACATTTCACTCAACTAGTGAAAAAACAATGCTACAAGACGTGTGTACATACCAAATTTATATAAAGTGGTTATCTCGTTTAACTTCCTACACATAACGCTAAAAAAGAAGAATATTTATCAGAAGGTGGATATCGCTATTCAGATTAACTCAAGAGAAGAAAAAAAATGAAAGAAGCAGAAAATCTAGAAAGTCATCAAGACCTTCTTGGAGAACCGGAATCATTATGGTATAAAATGATAATTACGACTCTTTATTATTTGCGCACCTTGAACATTCCTCGAGGAGGTTTCGTTAATGGACTGAAAATAATGGAACTTGAGATGTTAGTGCAATTATTATTTGACAGAATATTACGAAGAAATGTTTTGCAATGGCTGTGCGTCATGAGTTGTTTAGTCATGACTCCCTGTTATTACCCCAATTTATATAATGTTAATAGTAACAATAATACTTACTCTTAATAACCGACTCAGGAGACTGTCTATATCAGCATTGACAAGATAGCATAGCACCTGAAAATTAAGTAGTAATATAGAATCGTTAATAACGTAATTTAAAAAGCTCAAATATGTAAAGGAAATAAGAAAAGTGCAAAATGTTTTTCATTCTGCTCCAACATTTCCCGCAAATACAATTTTACACGCTTTTTTTTTTTTGTATTTTTGTAGCTTTCTTAAATCATTAAACACATCTCTCCTTCTTTCCTCACTTCGGTAACTTTGCTGGCAATGTGCGTAAATAATCATAATAGGCAGCTGATGTCTTCAGTTATTGTGCGTGTGTGCGGTGGTGTGTGCTAACCAATTTCACATAGAGCACAATTTCTCTTATCCTAGACATAATCCCCAATCCATACTTTAACAATAGTGTCATAGTGAAAAAGTACGATACTTACTGAAATAATATCAATAATAATAATAATAATAATAATAATAATAATAATAAATAATGATAATAATGATAATAAAATTGAAATAATAATAGTAATGATAATAATAATAATGATAATAAAATTGAAATAATAATAGTAATGATAATAATAATAATAGTAGTTGAAATAATAATAGTAATGCTAATAATAATAATAATAAATAAATTTCAAATATTAATAGTAATGATAATAATAATAATAAATTGAAATAATAATAGTAATGATGATAATATTAATAAATAAAATTGAAATAATAATAATAATAATAATAATAAATTGAAATAATAATAGTAATGATGATAATAATAATAAATAAAATGGAAATAATGATAATAATAATAAATAAAATTGAAATAATAATAATGATAATAATAATAAATAAAATTAAAATAATAATAATGATAATAATAAATGAAACGGAAATAATAGTAATAATAATATAATAATAATTAATTAATAAATAAAATTGAAATAATAATGATGATGAATTCACAAATAAAATTGGAATAATAATAATAATAATAATAATAATAATAATAATAATAATAATAAACTAGCAAGAGGAGTAAATGTAAGAACTAGAAAAGGCAGAAGAGTCGAAAGAAAATACAATATCAGGAATGAAAATGAAGTCCTATCAACTAAAGAAAAAATAAAGCAAACAATACAACTGAAGGCTCAAAGAATAAGACGCTACGAGAAAAGATCAAGATTCTATAGACAGAACAAGATCTTTCAAACCGATGCAAAGAAATTTTACAGGAAATAGGTAAACAAAGAATTGAAGTGACAGTCCCCCTAAAAATGGAAGAAGTTATACAGTTCTGGGGAAAAATATGGGCTTGCCCCTAAAGAACACAACGAAGAGGCAGATTGGATTGCGCAAGAGTTAGAACGAATGAAAAAATAAACCAGAACAGACATGGGCGGGAATCACAGAAGAAGATGTTAAATGTGCACTGAAAAAAAGCACACAACTGGAAATCTCCAGGAATAGATAAAATTCTAACTTCTGGCTATATTATTTAAATACAGCACACAAAAAAACTCGCCAAAGAACTTCAAGAAATGGTTACCGATCCAACTAAAATTCCTGCATGGATGACCAAAGGAGTTACCTTTCTTCTACCCAAAATAGTGACACAAATATTCCGAAAAACTATAGACCAATTACATGTCTTCCAACAACATACAAACTGTTAACATCTATTTTAACAAAACAGACATATTTCTTCTTGGAAAGAAATGACATACTACCACTTGAACAAAAAAGGGTGCAAACGAGGCTGCTACGGATGTAAAGACCAATTACTTATTAATAGGATGATCCTGGAAAACTGCTTCCGTGAAAAAAAAATCTTAGTATTGCCTGGATAGATTATCGTAAAGCATTCGATAGTGTACCACATTCCTGGATCTTAAAGTCTTTAAGTATGTACAAGGTATCACCCGTTATCATCAATTTCATCAAACAATGTATGTCGATATGGAAAACTACACTTTACCTCAATCATAAAAATGGAACCTATAAGTCTGGCGAAATAAACATCAATAGAGGAATATTTCAAGGTGACTCTTTGTCTCCTTTATTATTTTGCATATCACTTATAGCATTAACCAGCCAACTTAACAAGACAGAATGCGTTTACAAAATAGCTCAAAAAGAAAATAAACCATCTATTTTACATGGATGACTTAAAATTGTATGCTAGGAATGACAATGAGCTGGAAGGTCTTCTGCAAACTGTAAAATGCTTCAGTGAAGACATCGGAATGAAATTCAATTTGGATAAAAACAAAAAAAGCTACAGTTTTACGAGGATCGCTACAACAAACTTCCTCTATTAGTTTAGACCCTGCTGTAACAATAAAAGATTTAGAACAAGGAGAAAATTTATAAGTACCTAGGTGTAAATGAGAGTGAAGGAATTCACCATAAGAAAATGAAAGAAATAGTGCGTAAAGAGTACTATAGAAGGGTACGACTGGTATTAAAAACTGAATTGAATTCTCAGAACAGAATTATGGCCATTAATAACCTAGCCATCCCAGTGGTCCAATATAGTTTCAACATCTTGAACTGGACTCTAAATGACATCAGACAAATGGATTCTAAAACAAGAAAGCTTCTTTCTAAGTATAAGATGCATCATCCAAAGGCTGATGTAGACCGTCTATACATACCCCGTAAAGAAGGTGGAAGAGGTCTTATTCAGCTAGAATTGTCATACAAGACAACAACTATTGGCTTACTAACTTACATGGAAACAACAAATGACTGGATGATAAAATTAGTGAAACAACATGAAAACAGAAAGAAAAAATATTCAATAAAAAAAGAAGGCAGTAAATACAAACAACATTTACATTTAGTAGATTCTGTAGTAAATCAAAACAGAAGCCAAGAACCAACTATTGCAGCAAAAGATATGAAAAAAAGCCAAGGATAAAGCCCTTGAACAGATGAAACAACGCTGGCAAGACAAACCTCTGCATGGCCAATATCCAGAACGTGCAAATAAACCCAATGTTGATAAAGTTAATACTCATCGATGGTTACGAGCATCTGGATTAAAGTCTGAAACTGAAGGCTTTTATTCTTGCAGCGCAAGACCAGAGTCTTTTTCACTAGGAATTTTCAGGCAAATATCATACATAATAATGTGGATCCAAAATGCAGGTTCTGTGACAAATACCAAGAAACAATAGACCATCTAATCTCAGGATGTTCTATACTTGCCCCAAATGAATATAAAAATCGTCACGATAGGTGGGGCAATACTTACACTGGACAATGTGCAAACACTTTTGGAAAATGTGTAAGCAAACACTGGTATGAACATCGGCCAGCGCCGGTTACAGAAATAGAAGATGTCACCATTCTATGGGATTATACCATCCACACAGACAGAAAAATTGAAGCAAATAGGCCGGACATTATTGTCAAAAACCAGAAAGAAAAAACTTGCCTACTAATTGATATAAACATCCAGCGGATTGTAACATAGCAACCAAGGAATTTGAAAAACTATCAAAATACAAAGACCTGGAAATTGAAATAGAAAAAATGTGGAAATTGAAAACAAGAATAATACCAGTGGTAATAGGTGCACTTGGAATTATAAAAAATGGAACAAAACAACACATTGAAAGAATCCCTGGAAACCCCAGCTTAAGAGACATACTGAAAATTGTCTTATTAAGTACAGTACACACACACTAAGGAGAACTTTGTCTATGTAACGCTAGCAACTTCATCGGAGATAAAAAAAAAAAAAAAAAAATTAACCTGAAATGTGGCCATAACAACACACCACGACCTGCCTTAGGTCTTTCCCGCAGACTTGGTAGGTAGTGTGTCCATAACGAAATCGAATGATGATGATGATAATAATAATAATAATAAGTGTAAATGAGTGAAGGAATAATAGGTGTAAATGAGAGTGAAGGAATTCACCATAAGAAAATGAAAGAAATAGTGCGTAAAGAGTACTATAGAAGGGTACGACTGGTATTAAAAACTGAATTGAATTCTCAGAACAGAATTATGGCAATTAATAACCTTGCCATCCCAGTGGTCCAATATAGTTTCAACATCTTGAACTGGACTCTAAATGACATCAGACAAATGGATTCTAAAAAACAAAGCTTCTTTCTAAGTATAAGATGCATCATCCAAAGGCTGATGTAGACCGTCTATACATACCCCGTAAAAGAAGGTGGAAGAGGTCTTATTCAGCTAGAATTGTCGCCAAGACAACAACTATTGGCTTACTAACACATGGAAACAACAAATGACTGGATGATAAAATTAGTGAAACAACATGAAAACAGAAAGAAAAAAATATTCAATAATAAAAGAAGGCAGTAAATACAAACAACATTTACATTTAGTAGATTCTGTAGTAAATCAAAACAGAAGCCAAGAACCAACTATTGCAGCAAAAGATATGAAAAAAAAGCCAAGGATAAAGCCCTTGAACAGATGAAACAACGCTGGCAAGACAAACCTCTGCATGGCCAATATCCAGAACGTGCAAATAAACCCAATGTTGATAAAGTTAATACTCATCGATGGTTACGAGCATCTGGATTAAAGTCTGAAACTGAAGGCTTTATTCTTGCAGCGCAAGACCAGAGTCTTTTTCACTAGGGAATTTTCAGGCAAAATATCATACATAATAATGTGGATCCAAAATGCAGGTTCTGTGACAAATACCAAGAAACAATAGACCATCTAATCTCAGGATGTTCTATACTTGCCCCAAATGAATATAAAAATCGTCACGATAAGTGGGGCAATACTTACACTGGACAATGTGCAAACACTTTGGAAAATGTGTAAGCAAACACTGGTATGAACATCGGCCAGCGCCGGTTACAGAAATAGAAGATGTCACCATTCTATGGGATTATACCATCCACACAGACAGAAAAATTGAAGCACAAATAGGCCGGACATTATTGTCAAAAACCAGAAAGAAAAAACTTGCCTACTAATTGATGTAAAGCATCCAGCGGATTGTAACATAGCAACCAAGGAATTTGAAAAACTATCAAAATACAAAGACCTGGAAATTGAAATAGAAAAAAAATGTGGAAATTGAAAAAACAAGAATAATACCAGTGGTAATAGGTGCACTTGGAATTATAAAAAATGGAACAAAACAACACATTGAAAGAATCCTGAAACCCCAGCAAGAGACATACAGAAAATTGTCTTATTAAGTACAGCACACACACTAAGGAGAACTTTGTCTATGTAACGCTAGCAACTTCATCGGAGATAAAAAAAAAAAAAAAAAAAAAAAATTAACATGAAATGAAATATAACAACACACCACGACCTGCCTTAGGTCTTTCCGCAGACTTAGTGGTAGTGTGTCCATAACAGAAATAATAATAATAATGATAATAATAATATGAAAGAAAATAAGTTACTTTATTCAGTAACAAAGGAAACCAACAAGTTCAGAATAGAGTTTCAAGTGGTTGAAGAAATGCAAATAAAGCATAATGCACCGACTGAAACTGCAAAATAATTACAAAAGATAGCCAAATCAAATGCAACTAACTAGATACAAAAATGGCAAGATAAACTGCTTCAATACTCTACCCGTACTAAACAAGGTGATGCAGACAAACCTTGTCCCCATCAATGTTAAATAAATATATATATATATATATATATATATAATATATATATATATATATATATATATATACTGCATTTTTGATCTGAGCTGTACATGGAACCGGCCATTTTTCTATTATCTTTAGCGATTTATCGTATGTACAAATTTTATATGATGCCTGGGTTGAGTTTAAGTCCCCCAGACGGTCAAGGCATAGGGTCTCGCCGAGAAAAACACCCGTTTCGTGATATGAAAATTCATGGATTGATTGATGATGATAGAACATCACTAATTTAATTTTCGAGACATTGAATATAATCATTCAGTACCCTCGCTGTACATTGAGATTCTTAGCTATCTCAGAGGAGAGATCCGATGCCAATCTCTGGACATCTAGAGTGTTGGAGGGGCATTCATGTAACGTCGAATCATCAGTATAGATATTCGCTAATGATCGAAATATTACTCTTAGGCAGATCATTTATATAAAGTTCGACCGAGAATCGACCCTTGGGAGACGGCTGCGTTGATCGTTTTGGCCGCGGAGGACTGGTCGTTAGCAATTGCCCACAGTAGTTAGGAGGCGCTTTCAGAAGACTCCTCCAGTTATTTTATGCTCTGAAATATCGTGCAGTAACCATCTATTCCACACCTTATCAAGGGCATTGGACATATATAACGCGATAGTTCAGCAGTGGACCGAGCTGATCGAAATGTGTACTGTTTGTGGCTCATGAGATTGTCTCTATTGAGGTGATCAACAACATTATTATGTTTACAGGCTGGAAAAGTTTTCTAATGACACTGAGGAGGATAAGGAGTTCATACTGAGGTGGGATAAGCGCTTATCCGGGTTCTTGAATACAGAATGAATCGACCTCTTCCACAGACTCATTTCACTTTTAAGCAACATTTAAATAATTTCGGTAAAATCGGTTATAGCTATGAATTAATGTTCTTAAAGTAACCACTGGTCTTTTATCTGAACCGGTATCCTTCTTTGGGTCAAAACTTGATAACTTTTGTGATAAAAAAATTATTATTACTGAGATTAAGTTAATTGTTGATTTACAGGCAAATATCATGGGTCCTCGTTGTATACTTGTTAAGAAAGAAGCGAATATTTTACAATACGGATTTAAATCCTACACACTTTTACATTACAGAGTAGTTTTATGAGCTCGATCCTAAAATAAAATTATTCCATTACATATTTATGCAAGGAAAAGGACACGTCAAGATTAACATTATTATTGTTTCCATTAAAAATTAAAAACCTTTAATAATCAAAAAAGGAAAAGGCAGGAACCAGTATCCTTTACTGTGAAGGTGGACAGGAATATGTTTTTCGATGTTATGCAATAGAACTATTAGGCCACTTCTAACTATTACACCTTTCCTGTAACTGGCTTTTTTTATACGTAGGTTTTTTCTCGTATTTACTACAAATAAAATTTGTTTCCATTTCGCGTTAATACCATACATAATTACGATATGTTTTGTAGCAGGGTTTTTGAATGAGAGAGAGAATCACGCAACCCGATTTTCCAAAAATTACCGTGTAAAACATTTCGCTTATCGCACATCAATATCTAATAATTCCTGCTTTAAAAGTGCATATTTCACAGATCACGGTTACTATAGATGAAACATTACCACATTTGGAGTTAATTGCGTTACTAATTATCATAGTTTGTAGATGCGGTCTTGATTTATAAAGGAAGTAGGCCCATCGGCTATTAAACATGTCCAGGCAAATGCTTTCGGAGACTTCACACGATTTCTAATATTAATTACTTGCCTATAAGTGGATGATTCGTATCGCTTTTTTCTACAAATTAAACGTCGTCGCCAATTGGAGCTAATTCCATACCAAATTAATAATAATTTTGCTGCAGAGATTTTGCATGAGAAAATATGAAAGCTGGCACACTAAAATGCCGGTGCAGAAATTTTCGGATAATTCAAATAAACCAATCCTGGTGAAGGGTTTTAAAATAGAAAATATCTATATTGAAAATACATAACGTTCATTTACTGCACTTAGTTAATAGTTACTGTGCATTCTTAGCTTAAATAGCCGTGTATGCACGCACACACACAACACTATATATATATTATATATGCATATACACACAATATATATATATATATATATATATATATATATATATATATATATATTATATATATGTGTGTGTGTATGTGTGTATATGCATACACACACAATATATATATATATATATATATATATATATATATATATATATATATATATATATATATAGTAATGATAAAATATTGTAATCTGTATGGAATTTTCAGGGGCTATAGATACAGGCAGGCTCTATGTCAAAAGACAGAGCAAATTATCATTAATTAAAAAAACATATCAAACGCTTTAAAATCTCATAGGTAATAATATATAATTCATGAGAGATCTAAGAACTTGAAAATTGTGAGCTGCCTTTTAGAGTTCTCATGAAATAAAAATTATTGCCTATAGGATTTTAAAAATTTTTATATATATTTATATATATATATATATATATATATATATATATATATATATATATATATATATATATATATATATATATATATATATATATATATTAGTAGTAGTAGTAGTAGTAGTAGTAGTAGTAGTAATATTATAAAGAATAGTTCATGCAAAAATAAATCAGTAAAGTTAATTTATTGGTCGCGAATTCACAAGGTGGACAGATTTAAATGAATTAGATGTTCCGTGAATAAAATATAATATGCCTGATGATAATAGAATTATCAAAAAGTACTAGCATTGACGGGACATCTAATCCATTTTATAATTTTTTAAAACAAGGATCGCCTCATTCAGCGAGTGCTTATTAAGTTAATGATTTAATAAACCTGTTAGCGAAGTGAATTCGCCATTAATTACATTAACTTTACTGATTCACTGATTCATTTTATGTGGCTACTTTATAGTATATATAACATATACGATATATGTACGAAACATATACGATATATCTACATATATATATATATATATATATATATATATATATATATATATATATATATCACATACTCAATATATGTCTAAAAATATAATTTAAGAGCCCACATCCTCAAATGTATATAAATATGATAAATAAATAAAAAGTTAAGCTATGTTGAACTGTTGGGCACATATGTACCACACAGTCACGTAGGCTAACTTGTCATTTAATAAAAAAATAGTGCAATTCGTGCTTATGTAGATGAACATAAGACAAATAGGTAAAAGTATATATATATATATATATATATATATATATATATATATATATATATATATATATGGGGAGAGAGATATTCGAACAGGCCTCATTTTTGAGCAACAACCGTACAATAGATAAACATAAATAATTCGTCATTGTATTCAGTGACTGTTTATCTGACTTTATCTTTCCTTAGGAAATTAAAAGATTCCGCAACTGCAGCCAAAGATTCTTTGTTCCATAGACACTGTCCGTTATGATAAGCGCTTCATGACCAGTATAAAATTATCATTTGTATGTATTAGTTTAAATCCAGTGAAAAACTCTTAGTGATAACTTTGACATCTAAAGACCTGTATATCCTTATCTTTGTGAATATGTATAAATTAATAAAGCTGAAACCAGACGACGATGTGCACGATACAGATTTACACGTCAGTTAAACTTACATTACCCAAGCAATAACAACGATAGGTAGCAGACAGATATGAGTAATATACAAGAGAGAATGAAAAAGTCTTATTTAAGTACGCGAAAAAGTGAGTGAGAAAGATAGATAGATAGATAGATAGATAGATAGATAGATAGATAGATAGAGAAAACATGGCATAAGGAGAGAGACGGGGAGGGAGATAAAAGGAAAGAAAGATGAGATAAAGGAAGAAAGAATAGAATAATAAAAAAAAATTAAAAATTAAAATTATAATAAAATATTATAATAATATATATTATAATAATAATATTATAATATCAGATACCTTATTGCATTTAAATAGCCGAATGTTAGGCAAAACGAAAAGTAAATTAATAGATTAATATACAAAAAAAATGAAATAAAATGTTCAAAGTTTATTTTACTGATTCAGAGATTAACTCTCTCGACAGCTTATGAGTGGACACTATCTGTAAATGTCTGAGCCAAGTGAGCTAAGTTTTGAGCATTTTTTTATCAAGTCTATGTTTTCCTAATATTCAACTACTTCAGCCAACCTTCCGAAGCCACGTCTACCTTTTTCAGTACCTAAATGAGTGACTGCTTCCGTGAACCAGATGCTGTAAGCTTCAATTTTGCAGATGGTATAATAGATAATGGCTCGGAATTGTTAATCAGAGCCGAGTTCCATTAGGTTCCTTTAGTCCGCTTACTCTTGGGGAAGGTATGGATCCACCATTGTTCTCCCAACCACTGCACTGTGTTTTACGTACCACTGAATGTAGAGGGTTATTGAATGAAGTTTTTACCTAAACAGTGAACCACTTGAGAATGCCAGTTGCTCTAAGCTTGGATGTGCGGGTGGTGTAATGGATAATGGCTCGGAATTGTTAATCGAGAGCTGAGTTCAGTTGGGTTCTTTATATTCACTTATGCGCAAATACCCTTAGAAAAATGATGAACCCATCTATTATTGTGTTGTAAGCTTGGATGTGCAGGTGGTGTAATGGATAATGCCTCGGAATTGTTAATCAGAGAGCCGAGTTCAATTGGGTACGTTATATTCACTTAGGTTCAAATAGCCTTCGAAATGGTATGAATCCACGTTCCCCACGTCCTCAATAAGACTTGTATTACTAAATCATTATTATCTCAAAAAAAAATACAAATTTTGTACAAAATATTCAATTATCGGCATTATATACCCCAAAAGAGGTGTTGAGATGCCGCTAAACAAAAAACAATCAAGCCAATCAAACCTAATATTCAGTACGTTATTTACAAAGACTGCTTGCTCTAAAAGATATTCTTCAAAATACAATGATCAACCACGTTTCTTGGCAAAGAGTTTCTTTTTTTGTACCAGTTTGGGGTCGTTAATGATAATGTACAATTCAGGACTTATATAGTTAAATAAAACAGTATTTAATTACAACTGCAAATAAATACGTAGTAACAACCAAAAGTAAGAATCAATCAAAACTTTTGGTGAATACTTTAGTAGCGGCTTTGCTTAACGACCGATGGTCATTCAATGATGAACCAGTCAGCAACACTCGTACTCAACGAATCATCGACTGCTGTCCGACCAATACCAATAATCAACTGCAGTCCTTCCGAGACCCTCACCACCTCCGCCAGGTCAGGTCGTGACACAAGGTAGTTTTTAACGTGGGGACCCGGGTGTTTCCACTCGGGCCGCTGGTCTAGCTATTCTTAGCTGGTCATAGCTCATGTAAACTGGCAATAGCCGGTTATACTACCGCTACGTAACAGATATCACGCAAAACGGGGAAACCTCCGGCACGGAACAGATACTACAGCTGCAGAATCCATCCCGACAGGAAAACCCACTTCTCTTCTGTCAATCCTCTCGGAAGAATCCGGAAAGAGCCCCTAGTCAACTTTAGTCCACCCCAGTAAAAGCCTGATACTGCTATTTATACGCTTTGCAGAAAACATATTCTAAGTCAGAATGTTACGTTCGAAACTCGGTTTTCTTCAGCTAATATTTTCTTCCGATATGACAATTTTATCATACCAAAAAAAACAAAACAAACAGGAAATTTTAGATTTACTATATATGATGAAAAAATAATAACATATAAAAATAACTATATATTTTACTATATGAATGAACTAAAAAAAATAGCTAAGATTTTTTTTTTCTAACCATGTTTTGTTCCAAGATGACGTACTTATCAAATGTTCAACATGAGGTGATTGTTCTCTTTAAGAAAGAACATACAATTTGGGGAGTGAAAAATATCAAGAAATTCTGCCAGTACTTTAGTTCGATTATTGCAGTTATTTCAAATAACTGTATCAAAATTGCAACTATTAAATAAAATGTATCAGATTTCCTGTTTTTTTCTTTTGTGAGGCACTTTTGTATTCATAAAATATTATGCAAATTGTCCATCTGGGAAGTTCTGGTACTTTCACAATATAGATGGGTAAAGGGCAAATCTTTTTCTACCGTTTTGCTAGTTGTTTTTTGGCCAAAACCAAACTTCTTGTCAGTCGTTGGATCTGACTGTTTTGAAACCAAATTGCATAAGTATGTGTTTAGCAAGTCTGAACCAGTTTGAATGGTCCTGAGAACTTTACAGGCAGCTGTTTACCTGCGATTATGAGATATATCCCAAAGCATTGAGCGTGATTTCCAAATTCAGCGGAGATTTGGGAAATAGTTCTAAAGTCGATTATGCTTAATGAGTAAAGGAAGACAATCGGAAACCGCTTAATTCAGCGCAAGCAAACCTTACAGCAAATCCGACGTCACGTCTGATAAAGTTAATAAACAAAAATCTTGTCCAACTCAGGAAAAAGAGTTCCTTTACGATATTTAGTGAAAATTCAGGACTGGACACGCGTACTGCCGTATTAAAAAATCAGGTGGACATTGCCAAGGTGATATGTGAAGATAAACTGATTTTGGTGGTCAAATGTCTTCCTGAGAGAGAAAAGCAATATGTATTCTGTTATATACAGAAATGTGGCAGAAGGCCGTAGTGGGGGATTGGGGAAAAGGACGGTCTTCTTCTGTCTTAACTATAACAGCTAGCCGAAAAATGACCCAATCATACAAACAATATTCCTTACACCAAAACAACACATTCATACGTACCTTTTTTTACTATATTTCACCATAATACCTCACTGTCACTATGAAAATACTAACTAGTCCCTAAATTTAAATTCATTGTCTGTGGGAGGAAAATAAATGAAAATGAGAGGAAAACCAACTGACAATTCATAATGCGAGGTTAAGTCATAAATAATCTCCGTTTTAGGGTGAGGGTACCAATTTGAATAATTTGAAAAATGAATTTGAGAAACAGAAACGGAAATTATTATGACTCAGTTTTAAATTATATCTCAAATACGAAAATAAATTTAACAAAGTTAACTTACAAGTACAGTAAAACAACAGAATACAGTTTTGGAAAAGCATGATGATATTTCAGACAACTCAGGGATTCCAGTGCAGCAACTTCAAGTGAATATTCTCAGCTCTTCCATTACTACTTTCATATATTTATACACACACACACACACACACATATATATATATATATATATATATATATATATATATATATATATATATATATTGTTACTTATTACAAAAAGGAAAAGGAAATCATATTATAATACAGATGATAGTATTTTCATTTTTTTTTTAAGCGTAGCCTCAATTATTACCTCATTATGTTTGACAAAACCTTCCCAGAAATAGAAATAAAGAAAGTTCTCCTCATGTTTGAAATGGGTTTACGTGACTAATTACTCAGTTAATAATGAGGGCTAATTACACAAGATTCCGAAACAATTATTTAATTTTCTTTCCAACATTATTCGGAGGGGCTGATGTGAGCTTTATTAACATTGTAACCAATTGTCTTGTGTTTTCCTTTCTTTTCTTCTTTCTTTCCTGATAAGCTATTAATGCAAAAAGGGTTTAAGTTGTTAATTTAAGTATATTGCAAATCTACTTTTAAAAAAGTTAGCAATATTTTTATTTTTTTTTGTTTTTTTTTTTTTTTAAGTGATTAATTTACTTCATAACTTTCCCTGAAATTATGTATATGAATCATTGCTTTCTCTTATACTTAACAAATATAAATCGAAATCTTAGCTTTTGGTCGAATTAACATAAAATAATTATATAAAAAATGATTATTATATATAAGTCGATATTATAATATTTTTCTGATATAGGTAAAGTTTACATATTTTTAAAAAAAAATATTTAAAAATTTTAATTATATATTAAATTTAAAAATTTCCAAATGGTTTTTTTAATCCCTTTCCTTTTTCCTTTTTTTTTTTGGGTTTGCAAACCCCAAAATCATCGTTTCCCCCCCACTTTTTTTTCCCGGGGAAAAATTTTTTTTTTTTTCCTTTTTGGATACCCCTTTAAAACCCCCCCAATTCCCTTTTTTTTTTTGGCCCAAGAAAACCCCAACAATTTCCCCCTTTTGGGGGAAAAAAAAAAAAAACCCCCCCCCCCCCCCCCCCCCCCCCCCCCCCCCCCCCCCCCCCCCCCCCCCCCCCCCCCCCCCCCCCCCCCCCCCCCCCCCCCCCCCCCCCCCCCCCCCCCCCCCCCCCCCCCCCCCCCCCCCCCCCCCCCCCCCCCCCCCCCCCCCCCCCCCCCCCCCCTTTTTTTTTTTTTTTTTTTTTTTTTTTTTTTTTTTTTTTTTTTTTTTTTTTTTTTTTTTTTTTTTTTTTTTTTTTTTTTTTTTTTTTTTTTTTTTTTTTTTTTTTTTTTTTTTTTTTTTTTTTTTTTTTTTTTTTTTTTTTTTTTTTTTTTTTTTTTTTTTTTTTTTTTTTTTTTTTTTTTTTTTTTTTTTTTTTTTTTTTTTTTTTTTTTTTTTTTTTTTTTTTTTTTTTTTTTTTTTTTTTTTTTTTTTTTTTTTTTTTTTTTTTTTTTTTTTTTTTTTTTTTTTTTTTAAAAAAATTTTTTTTTTTTTGAAACCCCCAATTTTCCTTTTTTAATTTAGAATTAACTAATAATTTTTTAAAAGGTTTGGGGCCCAAAATTCGGTTCCGGGGGGGGTTTACCCCAAAACAAAAAAAATTTCTTAAATTTTTTTAGGGGGGTTAAAGTATTTCCCAAAGCGTATTCAAATATTGATTTTGATAATCTGAGTTTTTGGGGTGGATCTGCTGGGTGGTTCACCATTTCAAACCCCCCTTTCCACTTTTCTATATCTTATTAATTGGGTTCCTGGGAAACTTTAAATTTTGGGTCCCAGATTTGCACCCAAAAAAAAATTTGGGATGATTTACAAAACCTTCACCTTTCAAATCCCTTGTTCTTTCGGTTCCCTCCCTTTCCTCATACTTAATACAGAATTATTTTAATATTATTAATTTTATTTTTTATTTTTTTTTTTTTTTTTTTTAACTAAATAGTGAATGAATTATTTAATTATTTTAATTTGTTTATAAACAGTAAATCCCCATTCGCGAACGCTTTCTTTTTAAAAATCGTTGGAAGATATTACCGTTGTCTTTTCAAATTCGATTCCTTAACCAAAAAGGGAAATTTTTCCTTAAAATTTCTCGTTAGCCTTGTTTTAAAAGGGTTTGTTTAAACAGCCATTTTAAACTTTTATTTATAAAAACTTAAATATAAAAATTCTTAAAATGCTAAATACATCTTAAAAATATATATATATTTGTATTCTGGGGGGTAATGGTAATTTGTAATATAAATAGGGCGAAAAAATTCTGGTGGAACGGCCCCCTTCCGAAAAAAGATGATTATTCAAGTCTTTAAAACCCAATTTGAAAACGGGGAGAAAAAAAACCTTTAAAAAACTTTTTCCCCAATAAGGGGAGAGAAATTTATATAAATTTAAAGGGATCTATTGCAACACGTATTTTATTCCCCCCAAAATTTATTTCAAAAATTTTTTTTACCCCCATTACCTAGAAAAAATTTCCGTTCAAGGAACATTTAATCTGCATTTTTCTAACAAAATTTTCGGGGCTTCCCCAAAAAAAGGTAACCTTTTTCCCTAAAAAAAGAAAAATTTGGTTAATGGGGAAAAGTTAAAAAAATTAACAGATTTAAAATATTCTTAATTAAAACCCCTGTATTTTTTTTTTTTTAATTAGTAATTTAAGAAAAATAATTTCTTTTAAAAATAATTTGGGAATTTATATTTTCTAAAATTTTTAATAATATTAGGGAAAAAAATCCCAAAACCCCTTAAGGTGGGGTTATAAATTTTAAATAAAAAGGGGGGATTTTTTTTGGTAAAACCCCAAAATTTGCGTTTACCAAAATTTGACATCCCCAATTACGGGGCAAGACCGATTTCATTTCCCATTATCATAATTATGTTCGTTTTTTTTCTGGAGTTTTTCCTTTGTACTCCCAGATCCAAATAGGGCCCCAAAGGTGATGATTCTTTCCAACTAAATTTTCTCGGGTCTGGGACTTTTGAAAATGGTGATAAAGTTTTTATTTAAGGTAAATAATTTAATTAATAAATTGTTTTTTGTACCCTGCAAATAGTAAAAGAATTTTTTATATTTTTTTTATACAGTTATCAACCCCCGGGGGTTTTTTAAATCCCAAAATTATTTTAAATTTAAAAATTTTTGGGACAATGGGAGATAAAAAAATTTGTTTGGTGAAAATTTTTTACAAATTAAATCCCCGCCTTTCAAAACTTTTTTAAAATTAACAAGAAACGGTTTAAGGGTCTTTAAAAAAAAAATTACAACATTAATAAATTTTAAATAAAATTGTTTTTAAAAGCTCCCCCCGGGGATAAAAGGTTTGGGTTTGAAAAAGGGAGGATCCAGGGAACCCTGTTTAAACGAATTCCCTACGAAAAAGTGAAATTTGGTAATTTAAAAGTGTTTGTTGTTTATCAAAAAAACCCAAACTTTTAATAAAAGAATTTTTGAAACTTAAAATTTTTTTTTCTAACTTGGCCTTTTCATTTGATTTTAAAAATTTAACCTGTTGCGAAAAATTTTTCTTTTGTTTTCGTCCTTTTTAAAATTAAATGGGTTCTTTTCCCTTTAAAAGGGTTTTTTTGTGATATTTTTTTAATTAATATAAAAATAAAATGTTAAACTAATTTAATAAAACACAAATAAAAAAGGTTTTTTGGGCATATATTGAAACTCTTTTCCCCCAAAAAAATTATCGAAAAACAACGTGGGTTGATCATACAAAGGTGGTTTGTAAAAAAAGGCGAAGCGTGAATATGCATGTAATACGAAAGCCGGCTTGTTAATCAAAAAAATGTTTCTTCCGTTGTTTTTAAAAAGGCAAAAAACCTTGGGAAAGGTATGAATTCATTTTCCCTGTCGTTAGGTTAATTTTAAATTTTTTAAACCTTTTTCTAACAAAAACAAAAAAATTTAAATCAAAAAATTTTTTTGACTTAAATGAAAAAGGGTTGATAAGACTAAAAAGAATCAAATTAGAAAAATAAAAAATTTTTATTTTTTAATTTAAAATTTTCCCTATTCCTAAATTGAATAACTTTTTAAAAGATTTTTTACGTTTGTTTATTAACAAGAAAAAATTATTTTCTATACCGAAAATTGTTTTAACCTTTTACCTCCCTTTTTTAATCCCCCCCTACAAACAGAAAAAATTGAAAAAGGGATTTTTTTATGTTTAGGGTAATATAAAAAAATTTTTTCCAAGTTTTTAATAATGGTACCCGGGCATTATGTTTTTTTCTAACTTTCAACCCGGGGGGTCATTTTTTTTACCGAAACGGGGGTAAAAATGGTTTAAAAGTAGCTTTTTTTTAAAAGACTTATATTATAACTTTTTATAATTTATTTTTTATATTTTTTAAAATTTTAATTAAAAAGAAAAAATTCGTTTTTTTTATGCAAAAAATTTAAAATCCAGTTAAAAAAATAAAAACCCGGGGTCCTAAATACCCGTTTTAGCAGTTTTTTTTTTAAATTTTTTTTTTATAGTTTTGCAAAGGTTAACAATCTGAACAAAAAACGTAAACAACGTGGTTTTTATCAACCGGTTCCCATAAATCGTTTAAACCAAAACTTAAGAAAAAGTCTTGGGAAATATGTTTAAAACTAAAATTAAATTATTTCTTTTTTAAAAAAAAATTTCTGAAATTCCACTAAAATCGTAATCAAAAAGAAAATAATGGATTTATTTTAAAAATTTAAATTTAATAAATTCAAACCCTAAGAATCTCTAAAAATAACGTTTTTTCCAGGGGGTTTAAGGAAAATTTATTTTTTACGCCAAAATGTTTAAATCTTTTTCTGTCCAAAAATTTTCTACCAACTATTTAAAATTCGTTTTTTTTATGCGATTTTTTTAGACTCATCAAAGTTCCAAAATTTCTTTTTTAATTTAATTTGTCTTTTTTCTTTTAACCCCGATGGGTTCCGAACAATTTTAAACCCCGGTATAATTGGTATTAATTTTTACATAATATAAAATTTATTTTACCCATTAAAATGGTAAGGGTCCCTTCTTAACCGATAAAGGGTGGTTTAAAAGGGTTTTTGAACCCCCACCGATAAACGGGGGCCCGGCTCAAATTTTAAAGATTCAATGTTATGTTTCAACTTACTCTTGAAGTAAAACGAAAAATAATTAATTAATTTAATGAGGAAAAACAAAATCATTGTCAATATTATATTTGATGATAAATTTCATCAAGGAATCTATTAAAGAATAAAAAAAAAAATTATTGAGACAAAAAGATCCAAAAGAGGGCCAAAAAAAATTTTGAGGGATTTTTAAAATCGCGTTTAAGTTTCCAGTACATTTAGCGCTTGTATATGGTCACGTACTTTTAGAAAAATTATGAAGATCATAGTCATATTATTCTATAATTTCCATAAATAGACGAATAATTGGAATGTACCAATTTTGAAAAATTATAACTATGCATGTAACAAATCGAAGTTCAAATTTCACAATTTTAAACTAAATGCAGATAAAGCTATGCGCTATGGTAAATTCGGTGAAGACTAAAAGCCAACTTCCATTTCCACTTAGAAAGATTTAAATGGTCCTTAAAAGAAGACAGAGTGAATTGAAGGAAACTAAATATTTAAAATGAAAACTTTATTTAATCTAATTTTCTAAACTATTCCCAAAATTTGAAAAATTCAATTTGGTAGAAATAATATTAGAATATATGAATAAACGGAACGTGTGTTGTGAGTATATATAAATCCGTTGTTTGGTGAACAATTTTTGATAAATTGAAATAATAATAATAATAATAATAATAATTGTTTATCCTAAATTTTAAATTTGAAATAATGGAAATAATAATAATAATAATAATAATAAAATTGAAATAATAAAATAATAATAATAATAATAATAAATAAAAATGAAAAATAATGATAATAATAATAAAATAAAATTGAAAATAATAATAATGATAATAATAATAAATAAAATTTCAAATAATAATAATAATTTAATAATAAAATAATAAAAAACGGAAAAAATATTAATAATAATATAATAATTTAATTAATAAATAAAATTGAAATAATAAATGATGAATTCACAAATAAAATTGGAATAATAATAATAATAATAATAATAATAATAATAATAATAATAATAATAAACTTATAAGAGGGTAAATGTAAGAACTAGAAAAGAGAAGAGTCGAAAGAAAATACAATATCAGGAATAAAATGAAGTTAAAAATAAAAGAAAAAAAAAAGCAAAACAATACAACGGAATGCTCAAAGAATAAGACGCTACGAGAAAAGATCAAGATTCTATAGGACAGAACAAGATCTTTCAAACCGATGAAAAGAAATTTTACAGGAAAAGGTAAACAAAGAATTTAAACAGTCCCCAAAAAATGGAATTAGTTATACAGTTCTGGGGGCTATGGTGCCCTAAAAGAACACAACTAAAAAGAGGCAGATTGGATTACCAAAGGAGTTAGAACGAATGAAAATAAACCAGAACAGGTTCATGGAATACAGAAGAAAATAAATTTGCACTGAAAAAAAATACACAAAAATCTATAGATAAAATCTGTAACTTCTGGCTATATTATTTAAATACAGCACAAAAAACTCGTAGCCGAAACAAATTTTCAATCGATCCAACTAAAATTAACATGGATATTTTAACAAAAAATAGTGACACAAATATTCCGAAAAATTATTGAAAATAATGTCTTCCAACAACATAAAACTGACACAAAAAAAATATTTCTTCTTGGAAAAGACATATTTTACTTCTTGCAAACAAGGCTGTAAAGACCAATTACTTATTAATAGGATGATCCTGGAAAACTGCTTCCGTGAAAAAAAAATCTTAGTATTGCCTGGATAGATTATCGTAAAGCATTCGATAGTGTACCACATTCCTGGATAAAGTCGATATGTACAAATATCACCCGTTATCATCAATTTCATCAAACAATGTATGTCGACACTTTACCTCAATCATAAAATGGAACCTATAAGTCTGGCGAAATAAACTGGGCGTGAGAGGAATATTTCAAGGTGACTCTTGTCTCCTTTATTATTTTGCATATCACTTATAGCATTAACCAGCCAACTTAACAAGACAAATGCGGTTACAAAATAGCAAAAAGAAAATAAACCATCTATTTTACATGGATGACTTAAAATTGTATGCTAGGAATGACAATGAGCTGGAAGGTCTTCTGCAAACTGTAAAATGCTTCAGTAAAATACATGGAATGAAATTCAATTTGGATAAATGAACTAGAAAGCTACAGTTTTACGAGGATCGCTACAACAAACTTCCTCTATTAGTTTAGATATAGCTGTAACAATAAAAGATTTAGAACAAGGAGAAGCTTATAAGTACCTAGGTGTAAATCATGAAAAAATTCACCATAAGAAAATAAAAAAGAAATAGTGCGTAGATATATATATAGAAGGGTACGACTGGTATAAAAAACTGAATTGAATTTCTCAGAACAGAATTATGGCCATTAATAACATTAGCCATCCCAGTGGTCCAATATTTTTTCAACATCTTGAACTGGACTCTAAATGACATCAGACAAATGGATTCTAAAACAAGAAAGCTTTTTTCTAAGTATACGATGCATCATCCAAAGGCTGATGTAGACCGTCTATACATACCCCGTAAAAGAAGGTGGAAGAGGTATTTATTCAGCTAGAATTGTCATACAAGACAACAACTATTGGCTTACTAACTTAACATGGAAACAACAAATGACTGGATGATAAAATTAGTGAAACAACATGAAACAGAAAGAAAAAATATTCAATAATAAAAGAAGGCAGTAAATATAAAACAACATTTACATTTAGTAGATTCTGTAGTAAATCAAAACAGAAGCCAAGAACCAACTATTGCGAGTCAAAAGATATGAAAAGAAAGCCAAGGATAAAAAATTGAACAGATGAATAAACGCTGGCAAGATAAAACCTCTGTAGAAATGGCCAATATCCAGAACGTATATTGAAATAAACCCAATGTTGATAAAGTTAATACTCATCGATGGTTACGAGCATCTGGATTAAAGTCTGAAACTGAAGGCTTTATTCTTGTTACTAAGACCAGAATCTTTTCACTAGGGAATTTTCAGGCAAATATCATACATAATAATGTGGATCCAAATGCAGGTTCTGTGACAAATACCAAGAAACAATAGACCATCTAATCTCAGGATGTTCTATATATTTGCCCTAAATGAATATAAAATCGTCACGATATAGTGGGGCAATTTTTACACTGGACAATGTGCAAACACTTTGGAAAATGTGTAAGCAAACACTGGTATGAACATCGGCCAGCGCCGGTTACAGAAATAGAAGATGTCACCATTCTATGGGATTATACCATCCACACAGACAGAAAAATTGAAGCAAATAGGCCGGACATTATTGTCAAAAACCAGAAAGAAAACTTGCCTACTAATTGATATGGCTTTGTCCAGCGGATTTAACATAGCAACCAAGGAATTTGAAAAAACTATCAAAATACAAAGACCTGGAAATTGAAATAGAAAAATGTGGAAATTGAAAACAAGAATAATACCAGTGGTAATAGGTAAAAATGGAATTATAAAAATGGAACAAAACAACACATTGAAAGAATCCCCTGAAACTTAAAGCTTAAGAGACATACAGAAAATTGTCTTATTAAATACAGCACACACACTAAGGAGAACTTTGTCTATGTAACGCTAGCAACTTCATCGGAGATAAAAAAAAAAAAAAAAATTAACCTGAAATGTATTATAACAAACACACCACGACCTGCCTTAGGTCTTTCCGCAGACTTGGTAGGTAGTGTGTCCATAGCAGAAATCGAATGATGATGATGATAATAATAATAATAATAAGTGTAAATGAGAGTGAAGGAATAATAGGTGTAAATGAGAGTGAAGGAATTCACCATAAGAAAATGAAAGAAATAGTGCGTAAAAAGAGTACTATAGAAGGGTACGACTGGTATTAAAACTGAATTGAATTCTCAGAACAGAATTATGGCAATTAATAACCTTGCCATCCCAGTGGTCCAATATAGTTTCAACATCTTGAACTGGACTCTAAATGACATCAGACAAATGGATTCTAAAACAAGAAAGCTTCTTTTCTAAGTATAAGATGCATCATCCAAAGGCTGATGTAGACCGTCTATACATACCCGTAAAAAAAGAAGGTGGAAGAGGTCTTATTCAGCTAGAATTGTCATACAAGACAACAACTATTGACTTACTAACTTACATGGAAACAACAAATGACTGGATGATAAAATTAGTGAAACAACATGAAAACAGAAAGAAAAAATATTCAATAATAAAAGAAGGCAGTAAATACAAACAACATTTACATTTAGTAGATTCTGTAGTAAATCAAAACAGAAGCCAAGAACCAACTATTGCAGCAAAAGATATGAAAAAAAAAGCCAAGGATAAAGCCCTTGAACAGATGAAACAACGCTGGCAAGACAAACCTCTCATGGCCAATATCCAGAACGTGCAAATAAACCCAATGTTGATAAAGTTAATACTCATCGATGGTTACGAGCATCTGGATTAAAGTCTGAAACTGAAGGCTTTATTCTTGCAGCGCAAGACCAGAGTCTTTTCACTAGGAATTTTCAGGCAAATATCATACATAATAATGGATCCAAAATGCAGGTTCTGTGACAAATACCAAGAAACAATAGACCATCTAATCTCAGGATGTTCTATACTTGCCCCCAAAATGAATATAAAAATCGTCACGATAGAGTGGGGCAATACTTACACTGGACAATGTGCAAACACTTTGGAAAATGTGTAAGCAAACACTGGTATGAACATCGGCCAGCGCCGGTTACAGAAATAGAAGATGTCACCATTCTATGGGATTATACCATCCACACAGACAGAAAAATTGAAGCAAATAGGCCGGACATTATTGTCAAAAACCAGAAAGAAAAACTTGCCTACTAATTGATATGGCTTGTCCAGCGGATTATAACATAGCAACCAAGGAATTTGAAAAACTATCAAAATACAAAAGACCTGGAAATTGAAATAGAAAAAAATGTGTGAAATTGAAAACAAGAATAATACCAGTGGTAATAGGTGCACTTGGAATTATAAAAATGGAACAAAACAACACATTGAAAGAATCCTGAAACCCCAGCTTAAGAGACATACAGAAAATTGTCTTATTAAGTACAGCACACACTAAGGAGAACTTTGTCTATGTAACGCTAGCAACTTCATCGGAGATAAAAAAAAAAAAAAAAAAAAAAAAAAAAAAATTAACATGAAATGTGGCTATAACAACACACCACGACCTGCCTTAGGTCTTTCCGCAGACTTGGTAGGTAGTGTGTCCATAGCAGAAATAATAATAATAATGATAATAATAATATGAAAGAAAATAAGTTACTTTATTCAGTAACAAAGGAAACCAGCAAGTTCAGAATAGAGTTTCAAGTGGTTGAAGAAATGCAAATAAAGCATAATGCACCGACTGAAACTGCAAAATAGTTACAAAAGATAGCCAAATCAAATGCAACTAACTAGATACAAAACGATGGCAAGATAAACTGCTTCAATACTCTACCCGTACTAAACAAGGTGATGCAGACAAACCTTGTCCCCATCAATGTTAAATGCGAAACCGAATATATATATATATATATATATATATATATATATATATATATATACTGCATTTTTGATCTGAGCTGTACATGGAACCGGCCATTTTTCTATTATCTTTAGCGATTTATCGTATGTACAAATTTTATATGATGCCTGGGTTGAGTTTAAGTCCCCCAGACGGTCAAGGCATAGGGTCTCGCCGAGAAAACACCCGTTTCGTGATATGTGAAAATTCATGGATTGATTGATGATGATAGAACATCACTAATTTAATTTTCGAGACATTGAATATAATCATTCAGTACCCTCGCTGTACATTGAGATTCTTAGCTATCTCAGAGGAGAGATCCGATGCCAATCTCTGGACATCTAGAGTGTTGGAGGGGCATTCATGTAACGTCGAATCATCAGTATAGATATTCGCTAATGATCGAAATATTACTCTTAGGCAGATCATTTATATAAAGTTCGACCGAGAATCGACCCTTGGGAGACGGCTGCGTTGATCGTTTTGGCCGCGGAGGACTGGTCGTTAGCAATTGCCCACAGTAGTTGGGAGGCGCTTTCAGAAGACTCCTCCAGTTATTTTATGCTCTGAAATATCGTGCAGTAACCATCTATTCCACACCTTATCAAGGGCATTGGACATATATAACGCGATAGTTCAGCAGTGGACCGAGCTGATCGAATGTGTACTGTTTGTGGCTCATGAGATTGTCTCTATTGAGGTGATCAACAACATTATTATGTTTACAGGCTGGAAAAAGTTTTTCTAATGACACTGAGGAGGATAAGGAGTTCATACTGAGGTGGGATAAGCGCTTATCCGGGTTCTTGAATACAGAATGAATCGACCTCTTCCACAGACTCATTTCACTTTTAAGCAACATTTAAATAATTTCGGTAAAATCGGTTATAGCTATGAATTAATGTTCTTAAAGTAACCACTGGTCTTTTATCTGAACCGGTATCCTTCTTTGGGTCAAAACGCTTGATAACTTTTGTGATAAAAATATTATTATTACTGAGATTAAGTTAATTGTTGATTTACAGGCAAATATCATGGGTCCTCGTTGTATACTTGTTAAGAAAGAAGCGAATATTTTACAATACGGATTTAAATCCCTACACACTTTTACATTACAGAGTAGTTTTATGAGCTCGATCCTAAAATAAAATTATTCCATTACATATTTATGCAAGGAAAAGGACACGTCAAGATTAACATTATTATTGTTTCCATTAAAAATTAAAAACCTTTAATAATCAAAAAAGGAAAAGGCAGGAACCAGTATCCTTTACTGTGAAGGTGGACAGGAATATGTTTTTCGATGTTATGCAATAGAACTATTAGGCCACTTCTAACTATTACACCTTTCCTGTAACTGGCTTTTTATACGTAGGTTTTTCTCGTATTTACTACAAATAAAATTTGTTTCCATTTCGCGTTAATACCATACATAATTACGATATGTTTGTAGCAGGGTTTTTGAATGAGAGAGAATCACGCAACCCGACACCCAAAAATTACCGTGTAAAACATTTCGCTTATCGCACATCAATATCTAATAATTCCTGCTTTAAAAGTGCATATTTCACAGATCACGGTTACTATAGATGAAACATTACCACATTTGGAGTTAATTGCGTTACTAATTATCATAGTTTGTAGATGCGGTCTTGATTTATAAAGGAAGTAGGCCCATCGGCTATTAAACATGTCCAGGCAAATGCTTTCGGAGACTTCACACGATTTCTAACATTAATTACTTGCCTATAAGTGGATGATTCGTATCGCTTTTTTCTACAAATTAAACGTCGTCGCCAATTGAGCTAATTCCATACCAAATTAATAATAATTTTGCTGCAGAGATTTTGCATGAGAAAATATGAAAGCTGGCACACTAAAAATGCCGGTGCAGAAATTTTCGGATAATTCAAATAAACCAATCCTGGTGAAAGGTTTTAAAATAGAAAATATCTATATTGAAAATACATAACGTTCATTTACTGCACTTAGTTAATAGTTACTGTGCATTCGCTTAGCTTAAATAGCCGTGTATGCACGCGCGCACACACACACTATATATATATTATATATATATATACAATATATATATATATATATATATATATATATATATATATATATATATATATATATTTATATATGTGTGTGTGTGTGTGTATATGCATACACACACACAATATATATATATATATATATATATATATATATATATATATATATATATATATATATATATAGTAATGATAAAATATTGTAATCTGTATGGAATTTTCAGGGCTATAGATACAGGCAGAGCTCTATGTCAAAAGACAGAGCAAATTATCATTAATTAAAAAAACATATCAAACGCTTAAAATCTCATAGGTAATAATATATAATTCATGAGATCTAAGAACTTGAAAATTGTGAGCTGCCTTTTAGAGTTCTCATGAAATAAAAAATTGTGCCTATGGGATTTTAAGTGTTTCATATTTTTTAATATATATATATATATATATATATATATATATATATATATATATATATATATATATATATATATATATATATATATATATATATATATATATTAGTAGTAGTAGTAGTAGTAGTAGTAGTAGTAGTAATATTATAAAGAATAGTTCATGCAAAAATAAATCAGTAAAGTTAATTTATTGGTCGCGAATTCACAAGGTGGACAGATTTAAATGAATTAGATGTTCCGTGAATAAAAATATAATATGCCTGATGATAATAGAATTATCAAAAGTACTAGCACATTGACGGGACATCTAATCCATTTTATAATTTTTTTAAAAACAAGGATCGCCTCATTCAGCGAGTGCTTATTAAGTTAATGATTTAATAAACCTGTTAGCGAAGTGAATTCGCCATTAATTACATTAACTTTACTGATTCACTGATTCATTTTTATGTGGCTACTTTATAGTATATATAACATATACGATATATGTACGAAACATATACGATATATCTACATATATATATATATATATATATATATATATATATATATATATATATATATATATCACATACTCAATATATGTCTAAAAAATATAATTTAAGAGCCCGCATCCTCAAATGTATATAAATATGATAAATAAATAAAAAGTTAAGCTATGTTAGACTGTTGGGCACATATGTACCACACAGTCACGTAGGCTAACTTGTCATTTGTAAAATGTAGTGCAATTCGTGCTTATGTAGATGAACATAAGACAAATAGGTAAAATATATATATATATATATATATATATATATATATATATATATATATATGGGGAGAGAGATATTCGAACAGGCCTCATTTTTTGAGCAACAACCGTACAATAGATAAACATAAATAATTCGTCATTGTATTCAGTGACTGTTTATCTGACTTTATCTTTTCCTTAGGAAATTAAGATTCCGCAACTGCAGCCAAAGATTCTTTGTTCCATAGACACTGTCCGTTATGATAAGCGCTTCATGACCAGTATAAAATTATCATTTGTATGTATTAGTTTAAATCCAGTGAAAAACTCTTAGTGATAACTTTGACATCTAAAGACCTGTATATCCTTATCTTTGTGAATATGTATAAATTAATAAGCTGAAACCAGACGACGATGTGCCACGATACAGATTTACACGTCAGTGAAGCTTACATTACCCAGAGCAATAACAACGATAGGTAGCAGACAGATATGAGTAATATACAAAGAGAGAATGAAAAAGTCTTATTTAAGTACGCGAAAGAGTGAGTGAGAAAGATAGATAGATAGATAGATAGATAGATAGATAGATAGATAGAGAGAGAGAGAAACATGGCATAAGGAGAGAGACGGGGGAGGGAGATAAAAGGAAAGAAAGATAGAGATAAAGGAAGAAAGAATAGAATAATAAAAGAAAAGAAATTAAAAGAGGGGAAATATTATAATAATATATATTATAATAATAATATTATAATATCAGATACCTTAATTGCATTTAAATAGCCGAATGTTAGGCAAAACGAAAAGTAAAATTAATAGATTAATATACAAAAAAAAATGAAATAAAATGTTCAAAGTTTATTTTACTGACTCAGAGATTAACTCTCTCGACAGCTTATGAGTGGACACTATCTGTAAATGTCTGAGCAAGTGAGCTAAGTTTTGAGCATTTTTTTTATCAAGTCTATGTTTCCTAATATTCAACTACTTCAGCCAGCCTTCCGAAGCCACGTCTACCTTTTTCAGTACCTAAATGAGTGACTGCTTCCGTGAACCAGATGCTGTAAGCTTCAATTTGCAGATGGTATAATAGATAATGGCTCGGAATTGTTAATCGGAGAGCCGAGTTCCATTTGGGTTCCTTATAGTCGCTTACTCTTGGGGAAGGTATGGATCCACCATTGTTCTCCCAACCACTGCACTGTGTTTTACGTACCACTGAATGTAGAGGGTTATTGAATGAAGTTTTTACCTAAACAGTGAACCACTTGAGAATGCCAGTTGCTCTAAGCTTGGATGTGCGGGTGGTGTAATGGATAATGGCTCGGAATTGTTAATCGGAGAGCCGAGTTCCAGTTGGGTTCTTTATATTCACTTATGCGCAAATACCCTTAGAAAAGGCATGAACCCATCTATTATTGTGTTGTAAGCTTGGATGTGCAGGTGGTGTAATGGATAATGCCTCGGAATTGTTAATCAGAGAGCCGAGTTCCAATTGGGTACGTTATATTCACTTAGGTTCAAATAGCCTTCGAAATGGTATGAATCCACGTTCCCCACGTCCTCAATAAGACTTGTATTACTAAATCATTATTATCTCAAAAAAAAAAAATACAAATTTTGTACAAAATATTCAATTATCGGCATTATATACCCCAAAGAGGTGTTGAGATGCCGCTAAACAAAAACAATCAAGCCAATCAAACCTAATATTCAGTACGTTATTTACAAAGACTGCTTGCTCTAAAAGTGATATTCTTCAGAAATACAATGATCAACCACGTTTCTTGGCAAAAGAGTTTCTTTTTTTTTGTGACCAGTTTGGGGTCGTTAATGATAATGTACAATTCAGGACTTATATAGTTAAATAAAACAGTATTTAATTACAACTGCAAATAAATACGTAGCACAACCAAAAGAAGTAAGAATCAATCAAAACTTTTGAGTGAATACTTTAGTAGCACGGCTTTGCTTAACGACCGATAGTCATTCAATGATGAACCAGTCAGCAACACTCGTACTCAACGAATCATCGACTGCTGTCCGACCAATAATCAACTGCAGTCCGAGATTTACTTGACCCCTCACCTCACTGAGTCAGGTCGTGACACAAGGTAGTTTTTTAACGTGGGGACCCGAGTGTTTCCACTCGGGCCGCTGGTCTAAGCTATTCTTAGCTGGTCATAGCTCATGTAAACTGGCAATAGCCGGTTATACTACCGCTACGTAACAGATATCACGCAAAACGGGGGAAACCTCCGGCACGGAACAGATACTACAGCTGCAGAATCCATCCCGACGGGAAAAACCCACTTCTCTTCTGTCAATCCTCTCGGAAGAATCCGGAAAGAGAGCCCCTAGTCAACTTTAGTCCACCCCAGTAAGAAGCCTGATACCGCTATTTATACGCTTTGCAGAAAACATATTCTTAAGTCCAGAATGTTACGTTCGAAACTCGGTGTCGGCAGCTAATATTTTCTTCCGATATGACAATTTTATCATACCAAAAAAAAACAAAACAAACAGGAAATTTTAGATTTACTATATGATGAAAAAAAATAATAACATATAAAAAATAACTATATATTTTACTATATGAATGAACTAAAAAAATAGCTAAGATTTTTTCTAACCATGTTTTGTTCCAAGATGACGTACTTATCAAATGTTCAACATGAGGTGATTGTTCTCTTTAAGAAAGAACATACAATTTGGGGAGTGAAAAATATCAAGAAATTCTGCCAGTACTTTAGTTCGATTATTGCAGTTGTATTTCAAATAACTGTATCAAAAATTGCAACTATTAAATAAAATGTATCAGATTTCCTGTTTTTTTCTTTTGTGAGGCACTTTGTATTCATAAAATATTATGCAAATTGTCCATCTGGGAAGTTCTGGTACTTTCACAATATAGATGGGTAAAGGCAAATCTTTTCTACCGTTTTGCTAGTTGTTTTTGGCCAAAACCGACTTCTTGTCAGTCACGTTGGATCTGACTGTTTTGAAGCCAAATTGCATAAGTATGTGTTTAGCAAGTCTGAACCAGTTTGAATGGTCCTGAGAACTTTACAGGCAGCTGTTTACCTGCGATTATGAGATATATCCCAAAGCATTGAGCGTGATTTCCAAATTCAGCGGAGATTTGGGGAAATAGTTCTAAAGTCGATTATGCTTAATGAGTAAAGGAAGACAATCGGAAACCGCTTAATTCAGCGCGAGCAAACCTTACAGCAAATCCGACGTCACGTCTGATAAAGTTAATAAACAAAAATCTTGTCCAACTCGGGAAAAGAGTTCCTTTACGATATTTAGTGAAAATTCAGGACTGGACACGCGTACTGCCGTATTAAAAAAATCGGGTGGACATTGCCAAGGTGATATGTGAAGATAAACTGATTTTGGTGGTCAAATGTCTTCCTGAGAGAGAAAAGCAATATGTATTCTGTTATATACAGAAATGTGGCAGAAGGCCGTAGTGGGGGATTGGGAAAAGGACGGTCTTCTTCTGTCTTAACTATAACTTAGCTAGCCGAAAAAATGACCCAATCATACAAACAATATTCCTTACACCAAAACAACACATTCATACGTACCTTTTTTTACTATGTTCACCATAATACCTCACTGTCACTATGAAAATACTAACTAGTCCCTAAATTTAAAATTCATTGTCTGTGGGAGGAGGAAAATAAATGAAAATGAGAGAGAAAACCAACTGACAATTCATAATATGCGAGGTTAAGTCATAAATAATCTCCGTTTTAGGGTGAGGGGTACCAATTTGAATAATTTGAAAAATGAATTTGAGAAACAGAAACGGAAATTATTTATGACTCAGTTTAAAATTATATCTCAAATACGAAAATAAATTTAACAAAAGAAGTTAACTTACAAGTACAGTAAAACAACAGAATACAGTTTTGGAAAGCATGATGATATTTCAGACAACTCGGGGATTCCAGTGCAGCAGCTTCAAGTGAATATTCTCAGCTCTTCCATTGCTACTTTCATTTATATTTATACACACACACACACACACACATATATATATATATATATATATATATATATATATATATATATATATATATATTGTTACTTGTTACAAAGAAGGAAAAGGAAATCATATTATAATACAGATGATAGTATTTTTCATTTTTTTTAGGCGTGGCCTCAAGTGTACCTCATTATGTTTGACAAAACCTTCCCAAATAGAAATAAAGAAAGTTCTCCTCATGTTTTGAAATGGGTTTACGTGACTAATTACTCAGTTAATAATAGGGCTAATTACACAAAATTCCGAAACAATTATTTAATTTTCTTTCCAACATTATTCGGGCTGATGTAGGCTTTATTAACATTGTAACCAATTGTCTTGTGTTTTTTTTCCTTTTCTTTTCTTCTTTTCTTTCCTGATAAGCTATTAAATGCAAAAAGGGGTTTTAAGGATTGGCTTGGGAAATTTAAGTGATATTGGCGTGAAATCTATATCTTGTTAAACAAAGGATTAATAGGCGAAAATGATGTTTTAGTTTTTTTTTTGTTTGTTTGTTTGTTTTTTATACACCTTTCAGATAGCGTAATGTTTATCAGCACGGACAGTCGAATCTGGGAGTCGGATCCAAATTGCTTGATTGAGGAATTTACTTTCATAATAACTTCCCTGGAAATATATGATAATGTGCATTTTCTCTATATACTTAACAGCGGGATAAATGTGACAATCTAGCTTTGGGTCGAATTTAAACAAAAAGAAATATTAGACAAAAAGGATTTTATAATAAGGCTCCGGGAAATATTTGATACAATGCATTTTTCTATATGCTTAATAGTAGAATAGAGGGGACTCTGTAGCTTAGGGTCGAACTTAAACAAAAAGGAATATTAGACAAAAAAGGATTTTATATTAACCCTCCTGGAAATATTTGATACAATGCGTTTTTCTATATGCTTAATAGTAGAATAGCGGGGACTCTGTAGCTTTGGGTCGAATTTAGACAAGAAGGATTTTCTGAATTTCAACTGTGGAGAAGATAACAGGAATTAATTCAATGCCATTCTCAAGAATTTATTTCAGTACACAGTAAATGAAACATAGACATTGGCGAATTATGATCGCCTACATCTTTAAAGGATGTAACATTAAAATATTTTCTATTAAATCAAGTTCTAGGATATGTGTAAACAGTGATAAGCTTTTACCATATATCATATGCTAGGTTGTAATAACAATCTTAGCTGGCCTCTAATAGAAACGAAGAATATGTGAGTAGGCTCGATTTAGAATAAAATATCTTTATAACTAATGCACAAAAATTCCATCTCCTAATTGCAATACACGTAATAAACTCTTACAACCTTGTGAAAATTAATTGAAACAACCGTTTTAGTTTCCTTTCTTTCAACATACGCTCAGTTTTACACTCACTGGAGTGACAGGGAGTAATCGATTTCTATTTTTTCCTCAGATTACGTCATTTGCAGCGGGGTGTTAGATGAAATTTATTTTGACGTGAAAAAATATTGCGTTATCTGTGATTGCATCAGATTTTCATCACGCCCAAACACTATTGTCTGGACTGTCGATTAGTTGCCCTACGGCCATTGTCTGCAATGGACGTTACTCCAAGGAAGTATACGCTGCACGAACACACTGGCAAGCCTTACCAGTGAGCAAATCAAAGTAATCTACTGTCTCGGAATCTGTCCTGATTTAAGTCTAATCGAGAATCTGTGACTAATCTGCACGGAAAGCCTTCGTGGAATGGACAGAAGAAGGACTAACATGTGCACCGGGTCATGTTTCATTGAAAAAATACGAAAAAAAGTAAATAATAACGGATTTATTCGTTTTGTTTCAATTAATTTGCACAAGGGTGGATATGGTAGCCTTGAAGTTCTGAATCCGCAGACAGAAAAACAAATGTTTGAACTTCCATGTCCCAACCATCGAACTGGATCTATTTTTATGTGCCGTGTCCCTACAGGACATGGACGATCATAGCTCTTCACATCTTCCTTTATCTTCTAGCTCTTAATATAAGTATGTCCACTGTTTTCGCGGAAAAACAGCATAGCGTAAATGAAAAATGCCACAAACTTAAAGAAAATAAAGTATTATCGTCAAAATGCTTATGTTATTATTAAGATGAAAGAAAAAAGTATTTTTTAATTATTTTTGAAATTTTTAATATTTTCTAACACGTTCGAAATTTTGGTTAAAGTTGTCTTTGTTTACGTCATCGCGGTGACGTTAAAAATAACATAGTTTTTTTTTGCGTTTTTTACCGTTGAAAACATATTGATTTGGAAATTCTTGTAAAATAAAATAATTGTCCAATCTTAATGAAATTTTCAGGACTTAATAACAAATGAATGAAATTATTTTTCGAATATTTTGTTTTTAGAAAATTTTGGTAAAAAATATTTTTTTTTATATATGTTACCCCCCACTTAGTTAATTTCATGAAATTTCGCCCAAAACCTTTTTGGCTCCTCAATTTTATTTTTTTGTTAAAAGTAGGAGTCTTTGGAGATGGTAAATAACCTACTTTTCTTTCACAAATTTGAGCTACTTAACTGAAAATCTGCTCTGAATTGAAAAATAATGAATCCAATAAAACTATGATATTACTTAAGTAGAAAAGCTTTTAATTGCTTTTGTAAATAAGTAATATTAAGGACATTATTGTCCGAAGAAATAATTTTTTTCTGATGAATAATTAATTTTTACAAGAATTTTTTCGGTTTTTAAGAAATTTTAATTATAATAATTTATAATAGTTTAACATCGTGTAAAGCTCTGTATTAGGAGGGCTCCTCAATATTATGTAGTAATTAAGTAGAAAAAAAATTTACGAATCCAAAATTGCTAAGTTTAATAAATTTAGTTGAGCTACTTTTTTTTAAAAATAATTTTTTATGTTGTATTTTTTTACTTAATACATTCCTTATTTCCATGTATGATATACAGAAATTGCCATTATTATATCAAGGTCACGTGATCTAAGGGTTTTGTCCCTTTACGTGACCTTTTCAAAACATTTCGTTTCTTATAAGTCGTATTTTCCGTTCAAAAGTGTAAACTTTAAATTTTAAATTATTTTTTCTTTTTTTCATTTACTATTTCACTAAATAATTTTATTTTATGTATTGTATTGTGTGTGTCATACTCAAATAGAATAATTTTTTAAAAAACTCAGACTTAAAAATTATGTCATTTATGGTCATCAGTAGTAGCTGTCATCGGCTCGTCAATCAATCATCATCAATAAGATCGAACAGATGAACGGGACCGCTCGTTAATAATTGGTTGTATATTATTTTTTATGCTATAAGTAACAAAATTTCTTTGAAATCAGATTACTTTAACTTTAAATTTTTTATTTTACTAAAATAACGTGTCAGAATTTTTTAAATATTTTTAAAAAAATCGATAAATTTGTGTTTGTTTACAAATTTCTTAAAATTAAGAAAATGGCCGTTTTTAAGAAAATTTTAAAATTTGAAATTAAATTTGACAATCAAATGTATATAGTTTCTATCTGAAATACACCAGAATTGTTTAATTAATAGAAATCGTAAATTTAGTTATTAAATTTTCAATTAAAGCTAAAATGAAATCTTCAAGAATGTTTTTTCATTGTAAAAAATTCATTTTAAACTTAGGTATCGAAAATTTATGCCGAAATAGTGGAGGTACTTATCTTAATAAGTTGTCTTTTTGCTATTTCTCCCAAACCCTGTTCTATCATCCATTTTCTAAAGCTCATCAAGCTTGTTACGCGTTGCTTTCCTCAGTCCCTCTTCCCCTGAATCTGTCCTGTGAGTATCAAATTTTCCAAGCCCTCCTTCCTCATTACGTACCCCAGAAATTTCAACTGTCCCTCCTGATGTTAATTTTAAGTTTTCATTTTGTTTCCATTTTCTCTAAAAACCTCGTTGTTGCTTACATGTTCGGACCATCCTCAGCATCTTTCTATAGAGTCACATTTCTGTTTCTTTAGTTCTCTTCTTAATCTTTGAGGAGATTGTCCAGAATTCGTTACCATATAGCAGGGCAGATATTACGTAACAGTTCAGTACTTTTTTTTCTTTGTTTCTAACAATTTTTTTCTCTCGAAATGATCACCTTAGCTTTTGGAATGCATCTTTGTCCATCCAAATACGTCTTCGGATTTCAGTGTCACTTTTTCCATCCTCTGTTACAACAATTAACAGATATTTTTTTTTTTTTTTTACTTTTTGCATTATAATATCGATGATTTATAATTTGCATTTTGGGCTCAGCCTTTTGCAGACAACCATTCATTATGTCTCCGCGTAGTTTATTATAATTAAACATGTCTTCATACTTGCCTTAGTTGCCTTCTGTACGAGCTTTTGTTCTTAATACTCTCGGCTACCCTGAACTATGCGCCAGTTTACGACATCGACAATCCACAAACAAGCACCAGCTGCTAATAAAATGTTTTGTTTTTGTATATTATTTAGATGACATTCACAAATGGATTCTGTTATTATGTATCTGTAAGTTGTTTTTTGATGTTTAGCAAATATTAAACCATTTCTACTCTAGTGTGCAGTGTTTCAAGTATACGGGTCGAACATAAAAATAAAACGATCTATAGAGAGATGATAGAAATGGTATCAAACATAATGAAACAATAAAAAATATTTTTTTAAAATTCAATAATGCCCAAAAAGAAAGATAGAAAATACAGCAAAATTGATTACAGCCCGATTTACGACCTAATCAATTTACAAATTGTTGGTCGTAACCAATAGATGTTGTATGTCGATGACTACTTGTAATAGTATAGATATTTATATTCACTATGTCTCTCTCTCTCTTCATATATATATATATATATATATATATATATATATATATGTGTGTGTGTGTGTGTGTGTGTGTGTGTATATATATATATATATATATATATATATATATATATATTCTTATATGTTATAGGAATAAAGTGTCGCTGCCGACACTTGTGTTTGAACATAGATCGCCAGTTAGCAAAACACAGGTGATCCCATTATTGAATTAAGTAGACCACGTGACCATAGAAGAAACGCCTATATGGGAGGTAGCGTGTGTCTAATGGATCGTTATTTCTAGTCTATCCTCTATTAAAATTCAGATCTGCATTATATTCTAACATCTATTACTATACGTATCGCTATTTTTCCTCTATCACTATACGAAACGCTATTCTCTATTGTCTTCTCTACACTATTCTCTATTCAGATCAATACAGTGGTTATCTTCTATTATCGAGCAAGTACTATTAGTGTGAATGATATTCGAAGGCGTCTGACAGCAGTATTGTTCAACGGCGTTACTATAGTTTTATCTGCGATTACAAAGTCTCTACTACAACGAGCATTAGTGAAGTGACAACGAGTATTCGTTGACTTCACAAATATATAGCGCGTGTGGGGGTGGAGGGTGTTTATAATTATACAACTCTAGTCGACAAAAACAAGAAAATTAAATTAAATATGTATTATAAAGAATATAAAACTGTTAACCTCATTGTCAGCAATAATAATACACCTGTAAGATTTAAATTACAGAGACCTAATATTATTTAGAAATTCACATGACCCTTGAGGCTCTGTGTTCCTGATCAATCCAAATTCGTAAATAATTATATTGCATTTGCAACAACATGCCTAACAAGTAGATTCACTTTACATCTTACTGACCATAGCTCATTTAGGTCTCATTTAAATACACATGGAGACCGACCAAGCTACATCCGGAACATACTCGTTGATTATACAAATATAATAGCCTCATCCACATGTAAAAGAAAAGGCTAAAAATAATGAAAGCAGTATTAATACGAAAGAAAAAGCTAACACTAGAATATCAACTAAAAAGAAGGCCAGAACTTGGTGACAGTGTTTTGTAAAATAAAACATTCCTATACATCAAACTACCCATGTATTCAGCTAAAAGTAAAAATAAAATTAATTCTTGACTATAGGTATAGCCAAAAACGCTCAGATATGCTAAACATTCGAGCAATTTCTATATAATTTAGGTCCAGAAAAGAAAAAACAATTATAAGAACACATGAAAAATTAAATAAAAATCTTAACTCTTTAATAAAACTTGTAAAAAAAGTGAATGATGCACAAATATATATATATATATATATATATATATATATATATATATATATATATATATATATATATATATATATATATATATATATATATATATATATATATATATATATATATATATAAATATATATATATATATATAGGTATCCATAAAGTTCGTATGCACTTTTTATAACTTTATTTGTATTTGTGATAGAAATAATCTGTAAAAAACGTTATAAATTTTAATGTACTTTGTTTTAAGTATAGCTAAATTAACTAATGTGATTTCAGGCATTACTGTAAATTAGTTGGCAAATGTTTTTCCGTGAACTGCAAAATCCTATTACCCTTTGTATTGCTAATGATGGAGGACATGTGGAAACTTAAATAAAACTTCAATAAAACCTTAAACAATACAGTTACTTCTTTCTAATTCTTTTTACAAATTATTTCTATCGCAAATACAAATAAAGTTATAATTTTTTAAAGTGCACACGAACTTTATGGACACCCTGTATATCCAGCAGCGGCCATAATATAAGGAACGGAAACAACAAAGACATAAATATGTGTATTACTTAAAAAGTAATGAATGATTAACAAAGAAATTTTTACCGAATAAAGATTAGGGTGTAATGCATAAATATTATACAAAGTTACAAAAATTTACATAAATTTTTTTTTTTAAATAAAGATTAAATGGAGCATAGGAAATAAGCTACTGGACAAAAGTTAAGGAACGATCTTGTTAAAATATCAACAAAATTTAATATTTGGTAAACATGCCCTTATTTTCAATTACGTCGTCAACCACATGATCTAATTTATTGCAAAAATCAGCAGTAATTCCCTCCCATTCGTCTTTCAATAACTCCCATAGGTGATCCTGGTTTTTCGGGTTTCTTTTCTGAGCCATTTCTCCAATTATCTTCCAAACATTTTCTATTGGATTCAGGTCGGGGCCCTAGGTCAGGGTCGGGGCTTCATTAAGGTGATTCCTTCTTCTTCAAATAAAGCCATAACTTTTTGAGCTTTGTCGCAAGGTGCATTATCCTGCAGGAAAATAGGAAATTCATACAGATTATGGTGTAATCTTGGTACCACATGCTGCTGAAGACGCCTTTTGTAAATCTCAGCATTGATATTGCCATGTACGCGGATGATAGGGCCAACTCCTGCAGATGAAATCATTCCCCACACCATCACGCTGCCGCCACCAAACTTAACGGTTTTCTTGACACATTGAGAAGACAGTCTTTCACCTGTTCTACAGCGTACGTAAGTTTTGCCCTCGGAACCAAATATAGTAAACTTGGACTCGTCACTAAAATGAACTGTATCCCATTGTGCGTCAGTCCAAGCAACATGTTCACTTGCATATTACAGGCGTGCCCTTTGGCTTCGCTTTGAAATGAGTCTTTGAATCTGGAATACGAGCATGCAATCCTGCATTTTTTAACATGCGAGCAACCGTTTTCCTTAAGATCTTATTATCTGTCTCTTCATTAAATTTACGGGCAATTTCAAAACGGTTTTTTGTAGATATTCTAACAATTCTTCGATCTTCTCTTTGCAATTTTTTGGAGGTCTGCGGGTTTTTGGTTTTGGATCTAACGTTTTATCGGTTTTATACCTGCTAATGACACGATGAACGACTATGAACAATATCCGAAATTTCTGAAATTGACTTTTTTTCTTGATAGTTAGCGATAATGAGTTTTTTTTTTTCTTCAAAAGAGAGCGTTTTGCGTGTAGAATTTGCCATATTGCTTTAAATAAGTCCTAATGAACTTTTACTTATTGTTGAAAAGTTCCATCGAGTTTTTTAACAATGTAAATTAAAAGTTTATGAAAAATTATTAACATCGTTCCTTAACTTTTGTCCAGTAGCTTATTTACTTTGTTCCATTTAATCTTTATTTAAAAAAAAAACTATTATATAAATTTTTGTAACTTTGTATAATATTTATGCATTACACACTAATCTTTATTCGGTAAAAATTTCATTGCTAATCATGCATTACTTTTTAAGTAATACACATATTTATGTCTTTGTTGTTTCCGTTCCTTATATTATGGCCGCTACTGTATAATGATATATAATTTTGTATAATTTTATCTATCAACATGCAGTATTTAGAAAAATATGACAAACTGGAAAGGTATTTTTGTGACGCGTTTTATCCGATGAAATCGTAACAGATGAAACGCGTCACAAAAAAAACTTTCAAGTTAACTTTTTGTTTTTCATATATATATATATATATATATATATATATATATATATATATATATATATATATATATATATATATATATATATATATATATATATATATATATACATATATATATATATATATATATAAAATATGACAAACTTGAAAGTTCTTTTTTTGAGACGTATATATATATATATATATATATATATATATATATATATATATAAAAATTGGCAGTGATTATAAAGAAAAATATAACCTCAAAAGAGAGAGTTTATGGTTATTGAGTGGAGAAAATACAAGGATAAGATGATGTTGAACGGGGATTATTTTTCTTCAAGCAAGGCGACAAAGCCTCGAAGACGCAAATGATTACTGAAAGTGAATTAAAATGAGATAACTGAGGAGAAAGGACAATAAAAAAAAAACACGATATAAGTAGACAGATGACGACAATCGATGTTTCATTAAAATTTCCGTACATTGTAGCTGACAGAAAAGCAATAAAAATTTTGGCATGACGAAAACAATAAGGAATATCCAGAAAAGAGATATGAGAAAAATTAAACGTGTCATGTTGAAAAAAAAAACTCAATTGACCAAAGAGAAAATATGTATATATTTCTTCTGTTGCGAATACATAAAGCGAAAGTTATTAGAATATTAAGAACAACGGCTAAAACCATGACAGCAAACTATCAACTGAAGTAACCATCAACCAGTGAAATTATAACGTGTGCAAGGCACTGAAGCCACTAAGACGCAAGTTGTTACTGAGTGTTATTATTAAAGAGCGATGATATTGAAAGAACAGGAATTCTGAAGACAGAAGATAATGACTGACATTGCATTTAATTTTTTTAAGAGCACTGTTGACTGGAAAGCAAGAAACAGTAAGAGACTTTCACATGCGAGTAAAGTAACTATTACCATACGATTCCATCTTGCCATTTCAACTATAAAATAAGCTGACTTTACCTCCAATCTAGTATTGAGCTTAAAGCCATAAAGTTTAGATACCGTAGAGGAAAGTTCATCTGAACAGTTACTATGAAAATGGTTATAGAAAAGGCACAGAAGCTATGTTACAGCGGTTGGTAACTAGCTGAAGCTGAGAGGCCAGGTCAGAACAAATAACATTGCAGATTATTCATTAGATTTTATCAATAACCTCTAAATACATAACAGAATCACCAGAAAACGTATTTCTCAACATAAACTTTGGTATGAATATAGAACTATAATGCATGGGTTAGATGTTAGGTCCATCTTGTTAACAAGCCTGAATTAAAAAAAGAAAACAAAAAAAAAAAAAAAACGACAGATTAAAGGTATAATATGTTCAGCTAGTATTCTTATAAAAAGTATAGGTACCTTCAATGTAAATTCATTTGATTATTGTAAGCTATTGGAAAATATGTTTTTGGCCGATATAGGAAAAAATCAAGGTCATAAGTTGCGATGCTAACTTTTGTCCAACATTGCAAGATAAGGTGTCAAAAACAACAAATTAATATAATTAATTCATAAACTCGTTCCTCCTGGGTATGATGATAAACTACACCCAGCAGCAGAACTCTGATCAGAAAGTCTTGAGGAGCGTGGGACCACCGCTTAATTGCTGGAGTTCACCCTGAATCGGAATGCTAGCACCTGTTAGGGTCCCAACTATGGGCAAATAGTTAACCCAAAACTGGCGTCAAAACATTATGAAAGTATAAAAATAAATGTTTGCAGTAAGAAAAGGTACCATTAATACATATTTAAAAAGAAATTAATAGAGCGCCCCGCCCCAAAATTAAATTTCGGCATGAAATGACCCATAAAGAGATGATATGCCGTTGTCGGAGTTAGCTCCTCTTTAGTTCCTTAATCCTTCACCAGGGGTCTCTGTCCCGTTGCTATAAATACTGGGTGACCGTTTGCCTCGATCTCTCTTTTCCTCTCAGGCCTAGGGCCGTATCCCACCCCGCTTGGAGGTGAGGCAATTCTTTCTCTTCTTTCTTCATTTCAGCTAATAAATATATATGAGCTCTCACCAATACAGTGTTTCCCAAATTCGGGGAACACGCTAAGAACAATGCCAATACACGTACGTACGAACACTCACCACAATACACACACATAATATTTGCCACACAAACTCAATATAACTGCCCATGTGCCTGTAACTTGTTGTTAATATATATATTTGTTTATATATAATTATCGGTTTTGCTTGTTTTCTTTGTCTTCTTTGGATTTAATTAAAGTCCAGTATTTTCTTGTAGCTGGACCGACTGGCAAGAAATTTTAACCCACGTGTGTTCCTTGACATCTTCACCCCACGGTCCACTACATCGTTAAACAAAAAGAAAAGAGCAAAAAGAACAAACCAAACCAACACCCGTTACGTATTAGTGAAATAGAAAACTGATGGGCTGTCATTAAGAAATGTTTCTGAGAAAGGAAAACAGTGCAAACCTCTAACTCCTCCTCTCTCATTAACTAACTATAACCTCACCTCTCTCTCTAACCCTAACCCTTTCTATCTCTCTCTAACCTTAACCCTTACTCTCTCTAACCCTAACTCTCTCTCTAACCTCTAAACCCCCTAACTTACTCTAACCTTATCCTTCTCTAACCCTAACCCAAACCTCTCTCTCTAAACCTCTCTAACTCTAACCCTAACCCCCCTCTCTCTAATCTTAACCTCTCTAAACCTAACCCTCTCTCTCTCTCTAACCCTAACCTTCACTCTCTCTCTAACCCTAACCCTAACCCTCCCTCTCTGTCTCTAACCCTAACCTCAACCTTCCCTCTCTCTCTCTCTCTCTAACCCTAACCCTCTCTCTAATCTTAACCCTCTCTCTATCTCTCTCTCTCTGAGAGATATGCAAAATAGTATGTTCAACATTGAATCTGGTTTTGTTTACAAGCTTTTTTTTCTTTTTTTTTTTCTGGCAAGTATTAAAAACAGCAGAAGTTTAACTTTTGTGTTGAAACAGTAGAAAATTGAGGAAAATGAAGGAATGCAAATTGACGTTCTTAGAAAATACCAGGAAGGACATATAAACATGTTGACTAATGTTTCCTAAAGGTTATAATTTATACGGTCATATGAAACTTTATTTCAATCAAATATAATATTAATTTTTTTTTCATATTCAATTCTTCATTCATCCGATTCATCCGAAGTATCTTTGCCTGACTTTCGACTGTGTGATATCCATTTAATTCCATTCGTGATTTTAATATCATCTCTAAACTGGATCATCAGAAAGCATACGAACTTAATGTTATCCCTGCAATAATCCTAAAGAAACGTGATTTTGAACTGACTCCACTTCTCTTCAAACTCTGAAATAAATACCTTCCTGATTATTGCTTGCCTGCAACTTGAAAATTCACATCTTTATTTCTAGTTGTTAAAGATAGGCTCGCCTATCATCTGGTTAACACCCACCAGGTTTTTTGAACAGGATTAGAGGTTTATCCATTGATTCCTGTTTAGGAATAGGTTTCCGGTTCCTTCTAAAGTCTTCTTATTTTTTTTTATACCCATTAGTTCCTTGCGTCTTAGATGCATTATCGCCTTGCTTGGGGTGAATTGATTTAAAAAAAAAAACATAATCAACCGGACCACTGAATTAATCTATTGTATTTCTATTTTCAATTCAGGTTTAACCTACAAAAATGTAAATGCAATGTCAATCGCCATCTCCTAAAACCCTGTTCTTTTATTGTCTTCTCTCCTTAATAATGTTTTTTTTCTCAGATTCTTTTACGCTCAATAACACTTTACGTCTTAGTGACTTTATTGTCTTGATTGAGGTGAAATGATTAAAAAATGCTAAGCTATATATATATACGCTTTGGGTTGATTTAAAGATAGAAAACATATTAGACTCATATCCTTTGCAGAATAAATCTGGCTACTCTATTAGAATTAAATAGTAAGTATAAAGACCCGTAAAATTTTACGGTGTTCCTATTTTAATATTTAGATGAATCTTAATTCTTAAGTTAATGAGTGAATCAGCTTATAGCGAGTTCAAAGGCAATAAAATATTCGTAGAAATTCGCCTATCGCACCGTTAAATTGTTGAGCTTAGCAACTTTAACAAAATATTGCAATATGTTGATACTTATTTTAAGAAGTAAAGGTGTATTAATGAAAAGATTTGAAATCTCTAACTGTTTATATTTCCCTGAAACAGACGTTAAAATTTTTTATCTTCCCTTCTGTATTGGCAGAACGTAGCGGTGGGGCGAACTAATGTACCCCTGGACTTGTCAATTCAACTAGATTTACTAAATTTTTATTTTAGTAAATGCATTTGAATTTTTATTTTTTAGTAAATGTATTAACATTGATAAATCCAGGGAAAACTACTTTCCCATGAAAGAAATGATCACCTGTATGAGGTAAATTGTTTGGATCTTATTAATTGTAATTCACTTATATGCTCTACAATAAAAATTATATTCAGCTCTCTTTTGTGGATCAGTTTTAATATTTTATATTAATAGGATCTACTTACCCACTGATTTTTTTTTACTCACACACACACATATATATATTTATAATCATTTTTTTTTAATATATTATTATAATCTAGGCTCTACGTGTGTATCGAGCACTGTTTTTAAAAATAAATACAAAAAAAACGGTTGTTTCGTATTATATCAACACTGACACGTATATATATATATATATATATATATATATATATATATATTTATGAATATACACGGAGTGTTGATATAATACGAAAAACACACACACACACATATATATATATATATATATATATATATATATATATATTTAAACATATTTTTTGTAGGTACACAAAATTTAATGATCGAAATAAAAGTATAAAATTTAATATTACAAGACTCTGTGTATTTCATCTGAAGGTTCTGGAGGCGCTTTACATCAGGTCCCTGAAAGCCTTCTTTGTGCAAACAAC
>CAHIKZ030001251.1:0-47500 GCA_903632075.3 Acanthosepion pharaonis
GACAAAAATAATGAAAGAAATAAAAGACAGAAAGAACGAAAGAAAGAAAAAGAGAAATGATAAAAGAAAGAAGAGAAAAGTGATAAAGAAAGAAAGGACAAAAATAATGAAAGAAATAAAAGACAGAAAGAACGAAAGAAAGAAAAAAGAGAAATGATAAAAGAAAGAAGAGAAAAGTGATAAAGAAAGAAAGGACAAAAATAATGAAAGAAATAAAACACAGAAATAATTAAAGAAAGAAAAAAGAGAAATGATAAAAAAAAAGAAGAAAAAAGTGATAAAGAAAGAAAGGACAAAAATAATGAAAGAAATAAAAGACAGAAAGAACGAAAAAAAGAAAAAAGAGAAATGATAAAAGAAAGAAGACAAAAGTGATAAAGAAAGAAAGGACAAAAATAATGAAAGAAATAAAAGACAGAAATAACGAAAGAAAAAAAAAAGAGAAATGATAAAAGAAAAAGAAAAGTGATAAAGAAAAGAAAGGACAAAAATAATGAAAGAAATAAAAAAAGAAAGAAAAGAAAGAAAAAAGAAAGAATACAAAAAAAAAAAAAGAGAAATGATAAAAGAAAGAAAGACAAAAAGAAATGATGAAAGACAAAAATAAAAAAAAAAGACAGAAAAAAGAAAGAAAAAAAGAGAAATGAAAAAAGAAAGAAATAAAAGGACAAAAATAATGAAAGAAATAAAAAAGAACGAAAGAAAAAAAAAAAGAGAAATGATAAAAGAAAAAAGGACAAAAAATGAAAGAAATAAATGACAGAAAGAAAGAAAGAAAAAAAAATAAAAAAAGAAATAAAAGAAAGAAAGAAAGGACAAAAAATGAAAGAAACAAAGACAGAAATAACGAAAGAAAAAGAAATGATAAAAGAAGAAAAATGATAAAGAAAGAAAAGGACAAAATAATGAAAGAAATAAAAGACAGAAAGAACGAAAGAAAGAAAAAAGAGAAATGATAAAAGAAAGAAGACAAAAGTGATAAAGAAAGAAAGGACAAAAATAATGAAAGAAATAAAAGACAGAAAGAACGAAAGAAAGAAAAAGAGAAATGATAAAAGAAAGAAGACAAAAGTGATAAAGAAAGAAAGGACAAAAATAATGAAAGAAATAAAAGACAGAAAGAATGAAGGAAAATAAAAGAGAAAGATAAAAAGAAAAAGAGAAATGATAAAGAAAAAAAGACAAAAATAAATGATAAAAGAAAGAAAGAAAAAAAAATAAAAGAGAAATGATAAAAGAAAGAAGAGAAAGAAAGAAAGAAAGAAAAATAAGAAATGATAAAAGAAGAAAGAAGAAAAAAATGATAAAGAAGAGAAAGGACAAAAGAAAAAATAATGAAAGAAATAAAAGACAGAAAGAAAGAAAGAAAAAAAAGAGAAATGATAAAAGAAAGAAGAGAAAAGTGATAAAGAAAGAAAGGACAAAATAATGAAAAGAAATAAAAGACAGAAAGAAAGGAAGAAAGAAAAAGAGAAATGATAAAAAAAAAGAAAAAAGTGATAAAGAAAGAAAGGACAAAATAATGAAAGAAATAAAAAGACAGAAAGAAAAAGAAAGAAAAAGAGAGAAATGATAAAAGAAAGAAGACAAAAGTGATAAAGAAAGAAAGGACAAAAATAATGAAAGAAATAAAAGACAGAAAGAACGGAAGAAAGAAAAAAGAGAAATGATAAAAGAAAAATAGAAATGTGATAAAGAAAGAAAGGACAAAATAATGAAAGAAATAAAAAGACAGAAATAACGAAAAAGAAAGAAAAAGAAAGAAATGAAAAGAAAAGAAGACGAAAGAAAGAAAAAAAGATAAAGAAAGAAAGGAGACAAAAAATAATGAAAGAAATAAAAGACAGAAAGAATGAAAGAAAGATAAAAAAAAGAAATGATAAAAAAGAAAGACAAAAATAAGAAAAGAAATAAAAGACAGAAGAAAGGAAAAAAATAAAAGAAAGAAACAAAAGAAAAAGAAAGAAAAATGAAAGAAAGAAGAAAAGAGAAATGATAAAAGAAAGAAGAGAAAGATAAAAAGAAAGAAAAGGACAAAAATAATGAAAGAAATAAAAGACAGAAAAAGAAAGAAAGAAAAAGAGAAAATAAAAGAAAGAAGAGAAAAGTAAAAGAAAGAAAGGACAAAAATAAGAAAGAAAAAAAACAGAAACGAAGAAATAAAAAAGAAAGATAAAAGAGAGAAAAGTGATAAAGAAAGAAAGGACAAAAAAATAATGAAATAAATAAAAGAAAGAAATAATGAAAGAAAGAGAGAAGAGAAATGATAAAAGAAAGAATAAAAAGTGATAAAAGAAAGAAAGGACAAAATAATGAAAGAAAAAAAAGACAGAAAAGAAAGAAAGAAAGACAAAAAAAGAGAAATGATGACAAAAAAGAAAGAAAGAAAAAAGTGATAAAAGAAAGAAAAAGGACAAAAATAATGAAAGAAATAAAAAGAAAATTTTTGGAAAAAAGAAAAAAAGAGAAATGATAAAAGAAAGAAGAAAATGATAAAGAAAGAAAGGACAAAATAATGAAAGAAAATAAAAGACAGAAATAACGAAAGAAAAGAAAAGAGAAATGATAAAAGAAAAAGACAAAAGTGATAAAGAAAGAAAGGACAAAAATAATGAAAGAAATAAAAGACAGAAAGAACGAAGGAAAGAAAAAAGAGAAATGATAAAAGAAAAAGTGAAATGTGATAAAGAAAGAAATTACAAAATAATGAAAGAAATAAAAGACAGAAATAACGAAAGAAAGAAAAAGAGAAATGATAAAAAGAAAAATAGAAAAGTGATAAAGAAAAAAGGACAAAATAATGAAAGAAAAAGAAAAGAAAAGAAAGAAGAAAAAAGAAAGAAAGAAAAAAAAAGAAATGATAAAAAGAAAGAAGAGAAAAGTGATAAAAAAGAAAGTCTAAAAAAATAATGAAAGAAATAAAAGACAGAAAGAACGAAAGAAAGAAAAAAGAGAAATGATAAAAGAAAGAAGACAAAAGTGATAAAGAAAGAAAGGACAAAAATAATGAAAGAAATAAAAGACAGAAAGAACGAAAGAAAGAAAAAAGAGAAATGATAAAAGAAAGAAGAGAAAATTGATAAAGAAAGAAAGGACAAAAATAATGAAACAAATAAAAGACAGAAAGAACGAAAGAAATAAAAAAGAGAAATGATAAAAGAAAGAAGAGAAAATGATAAAGAAAGAAAGGACAAAAATAATGAAAGAAATAAAAGACAGAAATAACGAAAGAAAGAAAAAAGAGAAATGATAAAAGAAAGAAGAGAAAAGTGATAAAGAAAGAAAGGACAAAAATAATGAAAGAAATAAAAGACAGAAAGAACGAAAGAAAGAAAAAAAAAGAGAAATGATAAAAGAAAGAAGACAAAATGTGAAAAAAAGAAAGAAAGGAGAAAAAATAATGAAAGAAATAAAAGACATGAAAATAATGAAAGAAAAAAAAAGAGAAATGATAAAAGAAAGAAGACAAAAGTGATAAAGAAAGAAAGGACAAAAATAATGAAAGAAATAAAAGACAGAAAGAACGAAAGAAATAAAAAAGAGAAATGATAAAAGAAAGAAGACAAAAGTGATAAAGAAAGAAAGGACAAAAATAATGAAAGAAATAAAAGACAGAAAGAACGAAAGAAAGAAAAAAGAGAAATGATAAAAGAAAGAAGAGAAAAGTGATAAAGAAAGAAAGGACAAAAATAATGAAAGAAATAAAAGACAGAAATAACGAAAGAAAGAAAAAGAGAAATGATAAAAGAAAGAAGAGAAAAGTGATAAAGAAAGAAAGGACAAAAATAATGAAAGAAATAAAAGACAGAAAGAAAGAAAAAAAAGAAATGATAAAAGAAAGAAGAGAAAAATAAAGAAAGAAAGGACAAAAATAATGAAAGAAATAAAAGACAGAAATAACGAAAGAAAGAAAAAAGAGAAATGATAAAAGAAAGAAGACAAAAGTGATAAAGAAAGAAAGGACAAAAATAATGAAAGAAATAAAAGACAGAAATAACGAAAGAAAGAAAAAAGAGAAATGATAAAAGAAAGAAGAGAAAAGTGATAAAGAAAGAAAGGACAGAAATAATGAAAGAAATAAAAGACAGAAATAATGAAAGAAATAAAAGACAGAAATAACGAAAGAAAGAAAAAAGAGAAATGAAAAAAGAAAGAAGGCAAAAGTGATAAAGAAAGAAAGGACAAAAATAATGAAAGCCAGAAAAAACAATAGAAAGAAAGAAAATCCTGAAAGAAAGAAATTACAAAAATAATGAAAAAACAAATGAGATGATGAAATGAAAAAATAAAAGGTAACAAAATAATGAAAAAAAAAAGGAAACAAAATAATAAAAAAAAAGAAATGAAATAATGACAGCAAATAAAATGTTATTTCAGAATTCTTTATTTGTGGAACTGACCGTGGGTAACTAAAATCCTAAAAAGCGAAACCGTCGACAAGCGGGAAAAGCATTGTAATCGGGGGCACAGATGTCTGTGTAAGTAAGAGTGGGAGGCTGTTTCGCTGTTGGTGTTGTGTAGAAGAACTTTATCAAGAGATACTAACGTGTGGATGGCCAGCCATGTTATGGCGTGTCCCTGCTGACCTTTTACCGCTAAAGGCCGTATGGGTGCGCGGGAAACAGAATGCAGGTCGAACTCGGCGCATCGCTTTTCCTTCGTAGTTTTGTTAAACTGAAGTGAAGATGAGGCGAAATCTATTTTGTTGCAATTTTTGTTTTGGTTTTAATGTCTTTCGTTATTATTATTTTTATTATTTATTTTTTTTTTATGCTTCCCTCTTTTTCATTCCCTACCCCCAGCACCATCTCACTTAATAACCCTCCACCCTTACCGCCAACCACAGCCATTCCGACCGCTGCGTTCATTTCCATCACACCTTAATAATAAACGATTATCGCTCGGGGTGGTGACTTTATTAATTGCGAATATTAATTAATTGATAGTGGCGGGGTTTGGTGGGTGGTTCGATGTTGGCGGGAGGGGGAGAGAAAGGAAGATATGTTTAGCGTGTAGAAAGAAGGTCGATGGTGGAGGCATTTTGAGAGACAAGGATTTATACCTCTTATCTTTTTAAAGATGGAGAAAGACGAATAGAAAAAAAAATAAGGAGGTGGGGAAGAAAAGCAGACAGAGGGGAAATATCAAATTGATAAGATACAAAAGGCGATGCCTTCGTTTTCCTTGCATGCTATTCAAGGCATTGTATTTAGCTGAAGTTATAAAAATTCCGCACCTCATGACGGACAGTAGTAATACTTGAAATAACAGAAATCTCGAGTCAAGTGGACGCTTACAAATGGATTTATCAGGTATGGGACTACGCGGGAGTTGATATATCAACCGTGTAGGTAAGGGCGGCAACTTCTTCTCGTTAGATTCTGCTGTTGATACACTTCGCCGGGGAGAAGGAGTTTTATACGAGCTTAGGCGTCTATGATGTTTGTCACGCCAAGCCTTGCACCGTTCCAGAAAGTATGTCGTTCCTCCTACCGAGTTATTATCTTTACAAGAGCACGATCAAACCAAAAACTCAATTATTGCTGCCATAATTACACTAGAGTTACTCAACCATCACTTTCCAGTCTTTGCAGCGTTCAATAACCATCAACTCCTCCTTACAGGTCATGCAACATTTTTTCCAATTGTTGCTAGACTCTCGCTGCTTTATTGCTATTTTTCAGACAAGCTACTTCCAATTAGTTCAGGCCTTCAGAGCTTTGACCGCTATGCCTCTCGCTGCTCTGTCGCCATTTTTCGTATAAAACATTCAGACAAGCTACGTTCTATTAGTCCAGGCCTCAGAGCTGGGACCGCCATACCGCATACACAGCTTCGACTAATTCGCTTTTTACTCCATTGGTAAGGATGAAGTTTCATTCTGGCACCTTTGTACCCAAACTTTTACTTTGGGGAACTAACACCTAAGTATCCTCCTGATCTGCAAGGCTTACTGCATCCTTGTGCACACTTACAACAACCTCATTCGGTGTTCATATACTTTGAGTGGCTAATGGGTCTTGCTTTGGGTGAAGAATAGTATGACAATTGCTGGCTATGACTGTTCTTGTGTTGCAATGTCAACTCTGTAGATTTCTCTTTGAATCAAAGAACAATAACCTTTCCATAAGGAGTCTCTTCTGCATTTCGTCGGACTAGAGTTGCCCTACTGAGCACCTATCCCACATATATATTTTTTCCTCATATATATATATATATATATATATATATAAATATATAAATCAAACTTAGAGGGGGCAACAGTCTGTTTCATGCTATATGCAATCGTCAGACTATTGCATCTAGCATGAAACAGATTGTCGCCTCTAAGTGTTGACTTTATGTTATTTTTTATATTTACACACGCTCTATCTCTGATATTGAGCACTTTATTCCATAAATATGCAATTATTTTAAAACTATATTTTATTATATATATATATATATATATATATATATATATATATATATATATATATATATACGTAGTGTATATTTAGGCAGAAATCTTTCCTTGATGCATGTTACATTAAATAACATAGACAAGTTTTGTCTATTAATTTTAAGTTCCTTTCATATTGTCTGATAAGCTTAATAACATTATCATTGAAAGACGAAAGGAAAACACCATATTGATATATGTTTAAATCCAATCTAAGCTTTCGGCTTACATAAGCCATTATCAAAGATGACAATTACATTTCAATGTATCAAACAATACACGGACATAACAATAATAATAGTTTGTTTTTGTTGCATGAAAAATTTCAAAGCAACGACAACAGCATGCCTGGCCGCGGACACAATCCTCGTTGAGAACACAACTGTACTTAAACATGAAAACAATAAACAAAAACTAAAAATTCTTGAAGCTATATACATAAAACAGTTGAAACCTAACCTGAACAAAATAAACTACGAAATCTCCACAAATATACTTAAATGCCTATAACTTATAACAGAAGCCATTGGTTATATCAACGGTTCCCCATACTTAATACGACTCGTTTTGACTCTCGAGTGGTTATGTGTGACGTCACGAGCTGCGATGCGATTTGTAATAAATATGGCGACAAAGATGAGGACAATAGTCTGAATAATGTAAATGTTGTACATAATAACTCATCTTAGAAGTATATACAGATACTGAAAGTCCGAAATGTTGTAATAAATATGGCGACAAAGATGAGGACAATAGTCCGAATAATGTAAATAGTGTAGATAATACCTCATCTCAGAAATATAAGCAACTTTATGCTCATAGAAAAACAGATATACAATAACAGATACTAATGTTCGAAAAATGCTTATAAGTATAAGTAAACATTTTTTGAATAATTTTGTTTAATAAAAACAATGTCAGCTTCATTAAATGCTTCTATGCGAGATCGAAATCGTCTGCAAGCTTGAATTAAATGACCTCTGTTCATGTTGGATATTATTCTGATTATGGCTGCTTTCAAAGAAACTTTGATGTTATGGGGGCATTTACCGACCTCACTCTCAACAATGCCCCACACTTAGTAGTTCTGTGGATTCAGATTTGAGTAGTTAAGAGGCCATATCTTATGGTTTATGTGATCATAAAAATGTTCAGCCATCCACTCCTGTGTTATTTAAACCTTGTGTGATGGGGCATAGTTCTGCTGAAACTGGTAAGGCCTTTCATTGCCTACACTCTCAATCCAGGACTTAATAACTGCTTCCAGGGGCATCAATATAGTCAGCTCTAAGGTGTTGTGGAAAGACGCGAGGAAGCATCAAATGTCCTTCATTGCTGACACCCTCAAAAGCCATGACAATTGCAGGAAATTTTGTGCGTCCAGCTGTTGGTACTTCAGAAAGTTCTGCTATAACTATCTATCTTTTTTGTTCTGTTACATTTCTGAGCTTGGTTTAATTTTTTTCTTATCTGAGCAAAACTAAATCACATAACGTAATTCCCCTTGTATAATACGCCTTCATTCATAATACGCACCCCTAAAATTATGCTGAAATTGTGGGAAAATGGTTATACTCACCCATAATACACACCCCTTGTTTGGCAATCAAACCCAATAAATTGTATTATTCCAATTTCATTACGGCCAGCGTTTCCTATTCTTATTTAAAAATGGTTTTAAACATAAAATAATATTCTAATTTAGTTTTATGATAATTCTTATTTTATTTTACATTTGTAAATATTGTTAGGTACATATGATTGCCGAATTTTAGTGTCAAATTGTCGTGTTTGTGGTGCTTAGATATTTTGCAATTCAAATCGATCTATGAAACGGCAATTTTTAAAGATTTTTTATAGCTGTGCATTATACGCACCTCTAATTCTGCTTATTATTTTTCGAAAAAATGTATATTATACATAGGGAATTATGGTAATCTTTTGTTGGATGTTTTTAACTTTATTTCAGAAGCTTTTGGATCTGCTTAAGCGATCTTTCTGACATAAATTTACCTTTCTGCATCACAAATGAGTTATATTTGATGTCTTTGTGGCCGATATATCAGATTGTTCCTTCTGACACATGGAAATCTTTTGACAGTGAACTTTTTCGGGGACTGTCCTCAATGGTCTGCTGAACTTGTTGCATAAATTCAAGTGTCCTGATACGGTCAGAGCGCGTTTAGAATGCCTTCTACGCTTTGATACTGGCGATACGTTTCCGTTTTTGATCTCTAACTCTTTACGAACTTTGTAAACGAAAGATCTGACGACTTTTAAAAATGAAAGTGCAGGTATACCTCGTTAATTGGTTCCAGATGTCATGACTTAAGTCGAAACGGCTTAAGTCGAAATAACCACACTATAAACCGAAAATACTCACTCCCCATTACCTTTTACAGTATTTACGATATGTGCATACAGTATTCTGAATAAAATAATTAATTTCCGCATTATCTTCTAGCGATATAGCTTTACGTTTAACATTAGCACTTGAACTGGGACTTTTCTTCGGAGCCATTGGCAAAAATATTTTTCTAAATTACAATTGAAATGGAACTGAAAGAACGTCAACAGCAGAGCACAGATGTAAACAAGTCTGAATTCAAAATCGGTGTTGGAGCGCGAAAATCGCACGTGTGCCTCCTGTCAACAGGAATTTGAAACTGCTGAACACTACTAAATGTTTTGTTTTTGATGATTCTAATATATATATATATATATATATATATATATATATATATATATATATGTGTGTGTGTGTGTGTGTGATGTGTGTGTATGTGTCTAGTTCCCTCACTCGACCATGCTAGGAGAGTCCAAAGGAGAGGATAAACCAATACAGTTTGGTACCAGCGCGGCTGCAGGAGCAGGAGTTGCCGGAAGGCAGCACAAAGTGCCATCCATCCGCCTTAGGGGATCCACTCCGGGTTTGAATTCAGAGTTGTCCTTCTCCTAGAGGGGGAACTAGACGTCCGGTCAGCCCTAGTTCCCCTACCCGGCCAGGCTCGTAGCACACCGCGCTACTCCATCCTCTCTCGAGACGTACGGATACCGACGACGACGATATGTGTGTGTGTGTGTGTGTGTGTGTGGTTAGAACATTCGTTTTCTGAACGGGTTCAAATCTCACCATAGGCAATGTTTCAGGAAGGAGACTTCTTGATGTTATCGGAATGGATCGTGGTCGATCCTAGCGTGCGGCACCTTTGGAAAATGCCTGAAAACCGCTTGACGTGTTGACCGAAGCCTTGTGAGGGAAATTTGGTAGACGGAACTCCTGAGGGCTGGCGATAGCTGTGCTAGCACAAAGACACACGTCATCGTGGCCGAGGGCTTGAGTGTGCTGGCCTTGTTCATATTGTTGATCACGCTAGATATCACACTAAGGTCTGCTCAGCATAGTTGCAGTATGAACCACAGGTAGGCTCTGTGGGTGTTGTGCAAACACAAATGTGGCTAGTTTTATTTTTCCAGATAATATTTAAGATTAAACCGACGTATCTTCGAAAATGACGTAACTCGAAACGATTTAAGTCGAGGTAACTCTTTACAGCCATAATTACAGCATGCCTTTTCATTTATTGAGTAAGCCTTGTGTTTGCTATATCCTTTTCTGAAAAGAATAATGATATAACGCTTATTGAAATTCAGCAATCACCCCAAAACCTTATGTCCCCAAATACCTCAAATAGGTATATTTCTCCAGCAATAATTCTTTCAAAGATTTCTAGCGGAATAATTTCGACAATTTTTTTTTTTTTTTAAATTTCCAAATTCCCGAATTAGTCGCCTTACATTATCTGTAAATTTGCCAAAGTGCATATTTATCTCATGTTATTTTTCCATGATACTTTTTAATATTGATAGATTCGTTTTGAAAGATTGTCTTTTGTTTTTTGTTTATGCAACGGTTTTTGGTTAATTCCGCGGTTTCCATGTCTGCTGGATTCAATTTCAAGTCAGTCACGGTGACGCCATTCCAAGTGAAATGTTTTTAATGTTTTTGTTTTTAACTGTGTACACCAGGCCACAGCAGTAGTGAACCAAAACTTAGACAGCTGAGTTAAAGGAAAGAAGAGACATGGAACGTGGAACTAGATCAATCTACCTCGGTGAACGACATAACGGGTTCGATTCGATCACCTGAAGAAAGCCGGAGCTTACAACGGCAGAAACGTTGTTAATATCACAATGAGGATAACAGCCCGAAAAATAAATAATACAAGGAGTGAAGGTAGTTAAAATAATAATGGTGTCAAGGGAAAAGCCGTCCATTTAATACTTTTTTTCATGCACAAAAGTCAGAGATTGCCTTATCATTGCTCTTGTTTCCTCATTCTGCCATCCATTCATATAAACTCGTTTAATACGTTTCTCGTTTTCCACTAACGGTTCCGGAGCTAAACACTCTAATATGAATCATTAAAAGGATCTGCGAGTTTTCAGACAACTCATTGTAATATTAACTGTTTCCTTATGAGGAAACATTAAATATTCATTGACCGAACAGTTAGTACTATTGACGACTGAAATTTATAAAATCTTTTTTTTTTAAAACAATTTTTTAAAATTATATAGCTTTTCAATTCCGGTAGCTGTTATCGCTCTTTCTAGTACTAATGGGAGTTTCCTACCTAACCTATTATTTCGAGTTGTATGGAATGTCAACATCTTGATTACGTCATCATTTTGTCTTCGAGTTACATGTCATATCCATTTTAGCTGTTGCTGCTGTTCAATGTCCAAAAGTGATGTGGTTTTTGTTATTTGGTACAGTTCTTTGTGATTCTGTAGCGCCAGTCAACCAGGTTCGAAGAAATGAGTGCAGAAAGTAATAAGCACGCAGCATATTCGATATGTGAGATTTGTTGCATATTTCCTACTTGTACAAGAAATCGATGAGCGTGCCCAGACCGAAAAAAAAAGGCTACGATTAAAAAACAAATCAAGGCAAAGAAACTGTTGAAACTTGACTAATGCATGGAATAATAATACAACACAAAATGTACTTAGAACAAAATGTATTGAAACAAGAAAGTGTACACAATATTTACATATAGTCTTTTGTATATTCCTGGTAAGACCGTTCCTGGAGAATGTGTTGACTTAGTCGCAGTCGGGCAGAGTCTCTGGTTGAATCTCTTGATTCCTCCCTCTCTTCCCGGTACCAACCATATTTATATAGTCGGTACTCCACTATGCAAATTAGGTGGATCCTACCACAACAGAAACAAAAAAAAAATACCATTTCAGATGGCGATATGCAGGGCCGGAAAGATACCAATTGGAATTTCACATTTCGCTAGTAAAATAATGATTTTGATCCACAAAAAGTGACCCATGCAAAGTTCTGTATTAAATAGAATAATGGTTAGTGAGGCGTGAGTTTATTCCTCGCTAGGTGCTCCATAAAGAGTTCGACATTAAATAAGCCAACGGTTAATATACAGGGTGTGATGAATAAATTGTCACCATTATATATTTTTTAATTTCGCGTATACACGATATTTGTTCTTGATTTTGTCAACTGCACAGTATAGTAGGGTCAGTTGGGCACTGTCCGGGAGAAAAAGAGCACCATAAGGTAATTAACTCCACCAGAAGTTTGGAAATAGCATACTGTATTGCTTGAAATTTGCGCCGGAAGCTCCAATACGAACATTTCAGTGTGTTAGCGTGTCAATCTACGGACAGTGCAGAAGATTTGGAAAGAGTTGGATGAGTCTAATGGTGATTACGAAGGTGTTTGGGGTGATCGCTAGTGATGGCGACGTTATGCCTCTATTGATCTTCCCACAGTGTCTCAATTTCAACACGGAGGCCTACATCAAGTGATTAGAGGATGTAGTGCTGCTCTGGGTCAGTAGGATGGATACTAGAAGACGGTATGTCTGGCAACAGGACTCCGCGCTATATAACACAGGCAGGAGAACACAGTCATAGCTGTTAGACAATTTTACTGCGACATCACCCTTTACATCTGGCTAACTCCCCGGACTGCACCCCGCTTGATTATTATGCGTAGGGTGCAGTTGAGCGGGAGACCAACAAAACTTCTTGTAATAACAAAGATGAACTGAATCCAAGAATAACAGCATCAAAGAGTTCCGAAATTTTGTGAAATTTTCTTCAATATGTCTGTTCAAACGGAATCTCAGAATTATTTTCACTTTTTCGTAATTTAGACGACAATTTATCCATCGCACCCCGTACATACGATAGAAACAACCAACCTAACCCCATCGGCATTGAGTAATGTTTAGCAGGCTGCTCTGATTGTCCATTCATTACTTCCTAGACGTGAGTTTGATCCTCACCGGGTGACACCTGCATTATACGACATTAAGTAACTCAACAAAGGTTGACATATAGTACAAACAACAAGCTTCAACAAGCATTACTCCTGGGTGCCTGTTGTAGAGTAGGTTTCACAGTGGAGGCTTGTATTTCACTAAGTCGGTCTTAAAATAGGTTCGACGTACAAAACGTTAGGAACTTGAAATAATAGTTAATGACGCAGCAATCTAGTTGTGGTGGTCGATACTTTAATGTCCGACATCGACTGACTCACCAACTCACTGAGCTACCTGGCGACTGCTACTACTACTAATAGGTGGGAGAGTCTATTAACAATAGAATAGGTGTGTTCCAGTATAACAGTTCTAGTCTAATCTACAGCAATCAAGATAACACTCCATTATCTATTTACGTAATTTACATTATTCGGTCTGTTATCTTCAACTTCATTAACATATTCACAACGTTTCGGCCGTTGTACACACTGGCCTTCTTCAGCTGATTAGAATTTCGAAATGAAATTATTCTAGTTCCCCGTACCATGCCTTTTCCGGATGTTTCAGTTATTTCCCTTTAACTCATCTCTCCAAGTTTGGTTCAGCACTGCTGTGGCCTGATATTGAACTCACAACTCCTTGGGTCTATCCACTGGATCTAGCCAACGTCTTTATTGACAGGGCCATGTGTCCTGTGGGCAAAATAAAGGGTTCGATTCGAAATTTGGAACGTACAACGGCCGAAACGTTGTGAATACGGCTGTGAAGATAAGGATAACACATCGAATAATTGATTTAATAATAATACATCATCTCAGATACATAGACAGACTCCATTATCTTTCTCAGAAATGAATGAAAATTCACAGATAATTATAAATAGAATTTGTAGAGAAGATAACAGGAGAACACTACACTGTATTCCTAACAAGTCGTGAAAATTTGAAAATAATGAAGAAAAGCAAATAAAGATCTTTCCCAAGAAAAAAGAATAAAGAAAAGGAATCTGTATGGAGAAAGCAACAGGAAACCACTCCACTGTCTTTCCCAAGAAGTCATGGCAATTCACAGATAATAAAAAGAAAAGAATCTGTGGAGAAGGCAACGGGAAACCCTCCACTGTCTTTCCCAAGAAGTCATGACAATTCACAGATAATAAAGAAAAGGAATCTGTGGAGAAGGCATCTGTGGAGAAGGAAACCAGTCCACTGTCTTTCCCAAGAAGTCATGACAATTCACAGATAATAAAGAATCTGTGGAGAAAAGGAATCTATGGAGAAGGCAACTGTGGGAAACCATTCCACTGTCTTTTTCCCAAGAAGTCATGAAACACTTTTCACAGATAATAAAGAAAAGGAATCTGTGGAGAAGGCAAAGGAAACCACTCCACTGTCTTTCCCAAGAAGTCATGACAATTCACAGATAATAAAGAAAAGGAATCTGTGGAGAAGGCAATGGGAAACCACTCCACTGTCTTTCCCAATCTTGGCAATTCCAGATAATAAGGGAAACCACTCATGACAAGTCATGACAATTCACAGATAATAAAAGAAAAGGAATCTGTGGAGAAGGCAACAGGAAACCAGTCCACTGTCTTTCCCAAGAAGTCATGACAATTCACAGATAAAGAAAAGGAAAAGAAAACGGAAAACTCCTGAATCCAAGGAGAACAGATAATAAAGCAGGGAAACCACTCCACTGTCTTTCCCAAGAAGTCATGGCAATTCACAGATAAAGAAAAAAATCTGTGGAAAAGAAACCACTCACTGTCTTTCCCAATAATTAGATAATTCTGTTCACAGATCTAAAGAAAGGAGAAGGCAACGGGAAACCACTCCACTGTCTTTTCCCAATAAGTCATGGCACCACAGATAAAAAAGAAAAGGAATCTGTGGAGAAGGCAACGGGAAACCACTCCACTGTCTTTCCCAAGAAGTCATGACAATTCACAGATAATAAAGTAAAAGGAATCTGTGGAGAAGGCAACGGGAAACCACTCCACTGTCTTTCCCAAGTCATGACAATTCACAGATAATAAAGAAAAGGAATCTGTGGATGGAAAACCAACTGTCTTTCCCAAGAAGTCATGACAATTCAGATAATAAAGAAAAGGAATCTGTGGATAAGGCAAGGGGAAACACTCCACTGTCTTTCCCAATAAGTCATGGCAATTCACAGATAATAAAAAAGGAATCTGTGGAGAGGCAACGGGAAACCACTCCACTGTTTTTCAGGTAATATAGAAAAGGAATCTGTGGAGAAGGAAGAAACCACTCATGGTCTTTCCCAATTTGACAACAGATAATAAAGAAAAGGAATTTGTGGAGAAGGCAACGGGAAAACCACTCACTGTCTTTCCCAAAAAGTCATGGCAATTCACAGATAAAAAAGAAAAGGAATCTGTGGATAGGAAGGCAACGGAAAACCTTTCCCAATAACTGTCTTTCCCAAAAAATCATGGCAATTCACAGATAATAAAGAAAAGGAATCTGTGGATAAGGCAACGGAAACCACTCCACTGTCTTTCCCAAAAATTCATGGCAATTGACAGATAATAAAGAAAAGGAATCTCATGGGAGTAATATAGGCAACGGGAAGCCCACTCCACTGTCTTTTCCCAAGATAATAAAAAAGGTCATGTCAACGGAAACAATTCTTTGACAATCCACAGATAATAAAGAAAAGGAATCTGTGGAGAAGGCAACGGAAACCACTCCACTGTCTTTCCCAAGAATTCATGGCAATTCACAGATAAAAGAAAAGGAATCTGTGGAGAAGGCAACGGAAACCACTCCACTGTCTTTCCCAAGAAGTCATGGCAACCACAGAAAATAAAGAAAAGGAATCTGTGGAGAAGGCAACGGAAACCACTCACTGCCTTTCCCAAGAAGTCATGACAATTCACAGATAATAAAGAAAAGGAATCTGCGGATAAGGCAACGGAAACCACTCCACTGTCTTTCCAAAAGTCATGGCAATTCAGATAATAAAGAAAAGGAATGGCGGGAAACCATTCCACTGTCTTTCCCAAGAAGATAAAAAGATAATAAAAAAAGGAATCTGTGGAGAAGGCAACAGGAAACCATTCCACTGTCTTTTCCCAAGAAGTCATGGCAATTCACAGATAAAAAAGAAAAGGAATCTGTGGAGAAGGCAACGGGAAACCAGTTCACTGTCTTTCCCAAGAAGTCATCAATTCACAGATAATAAAAGAAAAGGCTGTGGAAAGGAAACGGGAAACCACTCCATTATAGAAAAGAAGTCATGGCAATTCACAGATAATAAAGAAAAGGAATCTGTGGAGAAGGCAACGGGAAACTGTCTTTCCCACTGTCTTTCCCAAGAAGTCATGGACAATTCAGATTTTTTAATAAAGCAAAAGGAATATGAAAGAAGGCAACGGAAACCATTCCACTGTCTTTCCCAAGAAGTCATGACAATTCACAGATAATAAAAAAAAAGGAATCTGTGGAGAAGGCAACGGGAAACCACTCCACTGTCTTTCCCAAGAATTCATGACAATTCACAGATAATAAAGAAAAGGAATCTGTGGAGAAGGCAACAGGAAACCATTCCACTGTCTTTCCCAAGAAGTCATGACACCACAGATAATAAAGAAAAAGGAACCTGTGGAGAAGGCAACGGAAACCACTCCACTGTCTTTCCCCAAGAAGTCATGGCAATTCACAGATAAAAAAGAAAAGGAATCTGTGGAGAAGGCAACGGAAACCACTCCACTGTCTTTCCCAAGAAGTCATGGCAATTCACAGATAATAAAGAAAAGGAATCTATGGATAAAGGCAACGGAAACAATCCACTGTCTTTCCCAAGAAGTCATGGCAATTGACAGATAATAAAGAAAAGGAATCTGTGGAGAAGAAACCATTCCACTGGAAACCACAATTCCACTGTCTTTCCCTATTCAAGAAGTCATGGCAATTCACAGATAATTCTGTGGATAAGGCAACGGGAAACCACTCCAGTCATGTCGATTCAAAGATAATAAAAAAAAAGGAATCTGTGGAAAGGCAACGGGAAACCACTCCACTGTCTTTCCCAAGAAGTCATGGCAATTGACAGATAATAAAAAGAAAAGGAATCTGTGGAGAAAGGCAACGGGAAACCACTCCACTGTTTTTTCCCAATAATTCATGGCAATTGACAGATAATAAAGAAAAGAATCTGTGGAGAAGGCAACGGAAACCACTCCACTGTTTTTCACAAGAAGTCATGACAATTCACAGATAATAAAGAAAAGGAATCTGTGGAGAAGGCAACGGGAAACCACTCCACTGTCTTTCCCAAGAAGTCATAGCAATTCAGATATAAAAGAAAAGGAATCTGCGGAGAAGGCAACGGGAAACCACTCCACTGTCTTTCAATAATAAGTAATGGCAATTCACAGATAATAAAGAAAAGGAATCTGTGGAGAAGGCAACGGGAAACCACTCCACTGTTTTTCCCAAGAAGTCATGGCAATTCACAGATAATAAAAAAAAAGGAATCTGTGGAGAAGGCAACGGAAACCACTCCACTGTCTTTCCCAAGAAGTCATGGCAATTGACAGATAATAAAGAAAAAGGAATCTGTGGAGAAAGCAACGGGAAACCACTCCACTGTTTTTCCCAAGAATTCATGGAAATTGACAGATAATAAAAAAAGGAATTCACAGATAATGGAGAAGGCAACGGAAACCACTCCACTGTTTTTCCCAAGAAGTCATGACAATACACAGATAATAAAGAAAAGGAATCTGTGGAGAAGGCAACGGAAACCACTCCACTGTCTTTCCCAAGAAGTCATGGCAATTCACAGATAAAAAGAAAAGGAATCTGTGGAGAAGGCAACGGAAACCACTCCACTGTCTTTCCCAATAAGTCATGGCAATTCACAGATAATAAAGAAAAGGAATCTGTGGATAAGGCAACGGGAAACCACTCCACTATTTTTCCCAAGAATTCATGGCAATTCACAGGTAATATAGAAAAGGAATCTGTGGAGAAGGCAACGGAAACCACTCCACTGTCTTTCCCTAAGAAGTCATGGCAATTCACAGATAATAAAGAAAAGGAATCTGTGGAGAAGGCAACGGAAACCACTCCACTGTCTTTCCCAATAAGTAATGGCAATTCACAGATAATAAAGAAAAGGAATCTGTGGAGAAGGGAACGGGGAAACCACTCCACTGTTTTTCCCAAGAAGTCATGGCAACCACAGATAATAAAGAAAAGGAATCTGTGGAGAAGGCAACGGGAAACCACTCCACTGTCTTTCCCCAAGAAGTCATGGCAACCACAGATAATAAAGAAAAGGAATCTGTGGAGAAGGCAACAGGAAACCATTCCACTGTCTTTCCCAAGAAGTCATGGCAATTCACAGATAATAAAGAAAAGGAATCTGTGGAGAAGGCAACGGAAACCACTCCACTGTCTTTCCCAAGAAGTCATGGCAATTCACAGATAAAAAAGAAAAGGAATCTGTGGAGAAGGCAACGGGAAACCACTCCACTGTCTTTCCCCAAAATTCATTCCCAGATAATAAAAAAAAAAAATGGAGAAGGCAATGGAAAAACCAGTCCACTGTCTTTCCCAATAAGTCATATTCACAGATAATAAAGAAAAGGAATCTGTGGAGAAGGCAACGGGAAACCACTCCACTGTCTTTTCCCAAGAAGTCATGGCACCACAGATAATAAAGAAAAGGAATCTGTGGAAGGCAACGGAAACCACTCCACTGTCTTTCCCAAGAGTTCATGGCAATTCACAGATAATGTCTTTCCCAAGAAGTCTTGGCACTGTCTTTCCCAAGAAGTAATAAATAAAAAGAAAAGAATGTGGATAAGGCAACGGAAACCATTCCACTGTTTTTCCCAAGAAGTCATGGCAATTCACAGATAATAAAGAAAAGGAATCTGTGGAGAAGGCAACGGAAACCATTCCACTGTTTTTCCCAAGAAGTCATGGCAATTCACAGATAATAAAGAAAAGAATCTGTGGAGAAGGCAGCAGGAAACCATTCCACTGTCTTTCCCAAGAAGTCATGGCAATTCACAGATAATAAAGAAAAGGAATCTGTGGAGAAGGCAACGGGAAACCACTCCACTGTCTTTCCCAAGAAGTCATGGCAATTCACAGATAATAAAGAAAAGGAATCTGTGGGAGAAGGCAACGGAAACCACTCCACTGTTTTTCCCAAGAAGTAATGGCAATTCACAGATAATAAAGAAAAGGAATCTGTGGAGAAGGCAGATAATAAAACTGTGGGAAACCGAAACCACTGTTTTCCCAAGAAGTAATGGCAATTCCAGATAAAAAAGGAATCTGTGGCAATTCACAGATAATCCCAAAGCAAACAGATAATAAAGAAAAGGAATCTGTGGAGAAGGCAACGGAAACCACTCCACTGTTTTTCCCAAGAAGTCATGGCAATTCACAGATAATAAAGAAAAGGAATCTGTGGAGAAGGCAACGGGAAACCACTCCACTGTCTTTCCCAATAAGTAATGGCAATTCACAGATAATAAAGAAAAGGAATCTGTGGAGAAGGCAACGGGAAACCACTCCACTGTCTTTCCCAAGAAGTCATGGCAATTCACAGATAATAAAGAAAAGGAATCTGTGGAGAAGGCAACGGGAAACCACTCCACTGTCTTTCCCAATAAGTAATGGCAATTCACAGATAATATAGAAAAGGAATCTGTGGAGAAGGCAACAGGAAACCATTCCACTGTCTTTCCAAAGAAGTCATGGCAATTCACAGATAATAAAGAAAAGGAATCTGTGGAGAAGGCAACGGTAAACCACTCCACTGTCTTTCCCAAGAAGTCATGGCAATTCACAGATAATAAAAGAAAAGGAATCTTTGGAGAAGGCAACGGGAAACCACTCCACTGTCTTTCCCAAGAAGTCATGGCAATTCACAGATAAAAAAAGAATCTGTGGAGAAGGCAACAGGAAACCCCTCCACTGTCTTTCCCAAGAAGTCATGGCAATTCACAGATAATAAAGAAATGGAATCTGTGGAGAAGGCAACTGGAAACTACTCGACTATCTTTCGCAAGATTTCATGGCCATTCACCGATAATAAAGAATATTATGTGAAGAATTATGAACGCCAATGTTCTGACATATAAACATGTTTCGATCCTCATGTGAAGGTGTAGAAATAATGCCAGATTACTGCATGTGTCTTTACAGCTCCCGATATGCGATCCGGTTTAGCGATGTGAAAGCGTTTCATTCTCGCAGATGGCAACCTATGGAAATGCGTATCACCGCCCGCTTCTTCAATCAGTTCCGTTTCAGATGGTTCAGATTATGGGTTATCGATAGCCAAGATGCCCGTTACTGAAAACCGCTACCTATATTGGAAGCGACGTGTCAATGGTTCATCGATGTTAGCAATATTGGTCTTCTTCTTCTTTTTCGTATTCTTTTTCTTCTTATCTTTCTTCTATTCCTTTTTTCATCTTCTTCTTCTTCTTCTTCTTCTTCTTCTTCTTCTTCTTCTCTCTTTTTCTTCTTCTTTTTCTCCTTCTGATTCTTCTGCTCGTTTTTCTTTTTTGCATCTTTTTCTTTTTCCTCTTGTTTTTCTTCTTCTTATATTTTCACCTTCCTTTTCTTCTTCTTATTTTTCTTTTCCTTTATAGTTTTCTTCTTCTATTCCCACCTTCCTTTTTTTCTTTTACTTCGTTTTTTACTTCTTATTTTCTTCTTTTTTTTCTTTTTCTTCTTCCTCTATTTCCATATTCGTTTTCTTCTTCTTCGCTTTCTTCTTCTTCTTCTTCTTCTTCCGCTTCCTTTTCGTCTTCTTTTTCTCCTCATCCTTCTTCTTTTTCTTCTTCTTATTGTTTCTTCTTTTTCTTTTTTCCTACTTCTTTTCTCTTCCTCCTTTTCTTCTTCTTTTCTTCTTTTTATATTTCCACCTTTTGTTTCCTTCTCCTCCCCCTCCTTCTTGTTCTTGTTCTTCTTCTACTTTCCTTTTCTTCTTCTTCTGCCTACGTTTTCTTTACGTCTTCTTTTCATTTACTTTTTAACCTTAACCACTCTACCTAAGCAGACATTCAATTGTTCCTCCTTTCTTCTCTCCCCCATGAAGCAACACTGATGTGTAATAATGATCCGAACAATTACCAGTTACTCTATGTTGACACACTCTTATATTGTAAAACGATTACCATCTCCAGTCTGTAGACATGCTAATTACTATACACAATAAATCACATACTAGCAAACTGTAGCGACTTTATCCAAATCCATTTAAAATACTACCAAACAATCTACATGAAATAATTCTTTCATGACATTAATCCATATAATATCTTACAATTTCTTAAATCAAACTCTATTCCAAAATATAACTTCGACAAAACTACAACATAAAACACATATATCCCCGTCTCTAGTAATAATGTCCGCACAAATATGTATGTGCGCAAAAGCAGAGTATTATCTACCATGTATTCAATTGTGAGAGCAGAATAACATATATTATATTTTATTACTTCAAACCACCCAAGAAAATTAGATTTCAGCATTAAATGACCCATAAGTTGTTGATATGCCTTTAAACAAACAAATCAATCACATATAAGGTTCTACAGAAGGATGCTTTGAAAACCATGAATTGAGTATATGAGCAACGATGAGGTTTTATGGAAACAGAAATTGAAACTTGTACATAGAATCACAAAGAGGCAATAGAAATTCTATAATATGGAAAGGAGGCGTGGAGAATTTGACTCGAACAATGCATATTGAAAACAACGAGAAAATGTTTTGTAGAAGTACTGGACGTGTAGTAAGAATGTGTCATGGGCCCTTACCTATAACTACAGAATGAACTCTTCCTAACACTATGTATACTACGCCTCTCAAGAGAGAGGGTTGAATGAAGCCGAGCTTCTCGGCTTGATTCAACCTTCTGAGCGGAGAGGAACCCGGACGAGGCTCCGCCGAAGGGCAGAGTCTCGTTCAGGGAGGTTGACCAACCCGATCCCGTTTATACGGGTTCTACGGGCATATTTTGGCAACCCACGTTAAACTCGGCCTTGTGCCACATGCAACCCTCGTGGAAGGGTAGCTAGATACCGCATCGAGTCGAGCCGATAGTAGTTCACTCCAAACCAGACTGACAGTCATACTAACATCTTCCACATCTTGTATTATTATTTCGTGTAATATACCTTCGTTATTTCTACTCTTGTGTTCGTGTTGTTCTTCCTTGGTCCTAGCCTGGACAATAACAGAATGCCAACATCACTTCGAACTACAAAGGAGGAGAAATTGTGGAATGCCATGATCGCTCACAGCTTGGCAGAACACAGCGCATAAAAGTAGTCTATACAGGCTTCACATGTAAATAAGAATTTTTAGAATCCTGGTCAAGCTTATAATCTTTGACCGTTGTTCATTTTTTCATATTTCATCAAGGTTTTAGTTTCTATATTTCATGGCAGAGCCTCAATATACTGTCCTTTTTTTTGTCCTTTGTCTTAGCTCTCAGTTGATCTTTTTTATTTGTCTTACTCTCCATTCCATTATTTTTCATTGTTCAAATTTATCTTATTCCGCTAGGGTTTCCTTAATTTTCTCTGTTTAAAAATGACTTCTTATTCCTTTGGCTTTTAAAAAAAGTTTTGAGAAAAAAATTAAGTAAAATATTTCTCTTGGGGAAGTTTAAATTTGTAGTTTTATCCCTTTGGCAATTATCCGGAAGTCTTCAGCCAAAATGTATTCATTGTTTATATAAACAATGCGTGGGGAAAGAAGAAGAAGAAGAAGAAGAAGAAGAAGAAGAAGAAGAAGAAGAAGAAGAAGCGAGGAAGATAAAAGGAAAGAAAGAACAGGCAGATGAAAATGGAAATAAAAGAGGGAGATTGTGAAAGCAAGCAATTAGTAAAAGAAAGAAAGAAAGAAAGAAAGAAAGAAGAAGAAGAAGAAGAGTGAGGATGAAAATTTGGATAAAAAAAAGAAGGAAACTATGCCGATGAAAAAAGTAAAGAAAGAAAAGAGATATGTGAAAGCAAGCAACTAGTAAAGAAAGAAAGAAAGAAACAAACAAACTAAGAATCAAAGAAAGAAGAGAAGAGGAGAAGGGTTTGGGTTAAAAAGGAAAGAAAGAAAATATACCGATAAAAAGAAGAAATAAAGGAACGAGATTTGTGAAAGCAAGTAATTATTAAAGAAAGAAAGAAAGAAGGAAGGAAAGATGGAAGGAATAAGATGGAAGTTATGGAGAAGAAGAAGATGAAAGGAGAGGGTGAAAGGAAAGAAAAGGGTGTGAGAAAAGAGCTAAAATGTTGGTTATAAAGAGTGGCCGAATAATATAACAAAAAGAAAGAATAGTAAAAGAAAATCAGATTTCGAGAACAAGCAATTAGCAAGGAGAAAGGACGGAAGAGAATGCGGAGAGGAAAAGCAAGAAGAAGAAGAAGAAGAAGAAGAAGAAGAAGAAGAAGAAAAATAAGCATATGTTTGAGAAAAAGGTGAAGAAATGAAAGAAGACGAAAAAGAGCAAGAAAAAAACAAGTGAGTATAAAAGGTTAAAAGTGAAAAAGAGATTATTAACGTAAGAAGTAGCAACAGCAGTGACACTAGAAGAAGAAGAAGAAGAAGAAGAAGAAGAAGAAGAAGAAGAATAGCTGACATTAAGCGAATGGATGTCAAAATGAAAGAAGAAGAAGAAGATGAAAAACGACGAGATGAAGAGAAAGTAAGAAACTATTTTAAATAAGTAGCGAAAAAAACACGGTGTAACTTTTACAAAATTTTTCATTGAAAAAAGAGGTTTAAAAAAAAGCTTATAAATTTTGAAAAAGTAATTCAAAAATTAATTAATAAAAAAAGATAGATAATTCCACTGTCTATGCTTGATTCTGTATAAGTAGAAATATACAAACATTCTAAAAGTATCCTTTGGGGTAGAAGAGGAAGATGTGAGTCTATAAAAAGAATATATGAAGCTCTAAAGCGAATTTTTCTAAAAGCCTCACAGTATAAACAACTTAGAGTTATTGTTGTCTCTTGTAATCTTTTTTCTCTGCGTTGGGGGTTGCCTCTAAGCAAAATGCGACTGGAAGGCGCTCACAAAACTTGGTTTAGAATATGCAAACAGCCGTAAGTCTTAAATTTTGTATCAGAAACGAAGAGATTTGAACAAGAATGAAAGAAAAGAAAATGCAAAATAAAGAAGGAAGAGAGGGCGGGATAGAAAGACGTGAATGAGAAGCGAAGAGTAAGGGCAGGGACCCTTAGAACATGGGGGTGTAGCTACATCTCAGCCTATTTAACGCGGAAGTAGCTGTGTCCCCTACATGAAAAAGGTTCCAATAGGTATTTTTGGAATATCCAAAATAATTTCTCATTTCAGGACGTAAATGGTCATGGCAATCTACTGTTTTTTTTTCATTATATATAAATTTTAATAACATCTTTGAAAAGTGTTTTTTTTTCTAGTTGCCTTCTCCACAGATTCCTTTCCTCATCTGTGAATTGTCATGAATTCTTGAGAAAGACACTGGAATGATTTCCCGTTGCCTTATGCATAAATTCCGTATCTTTATTACTGTGAATTGACCAGAATTCTTGCAAAAGATAGTGGGATATTTCCTCCACAGATTTATTTTCATATATTATCTGTAAATAATCTTGACTTCTTGGGAAAGATAGTGGAGTAGTTTACCTTTGCTTTCTCAACAGGTTCCTTTTTTATTATCTGTGAATTGCCATAACTTCCTGGGAAAGACAGTGGAATGGTTTACCGTTGCCTTCTCCACAGATTCCTTTTCTTTATTACCGGTGAATTGCCATGACTTCTTGGGAAAGATAGTGGAGTGGTTTCCCGTCGCCTTCTTCAGAGATTCCTTTTCTTTATTATCTGTAAATTGCCATGACTTCTTGGGAAAGACAGTGGAGTGGTTTCCCGTTGCCTTCTCCACAGATTCCTTTTCTTTATTATCTGTGAATTGCTATGACTTCTTGGGAAAGACAGTGGAATGGTTTCCCGTTGCCTTCTTCACAGTTTTAAATTCAGAGATTTCTCTTACTAACTTTTAGTTCACACTGACTCGAGGTGAAAACACATGATGTTGTTCGATCACCGAATATAAAGTGTGTCGTGCCCGGTTAGTTGCAACGTCACAAAAATATATATTTACCGTAAATTACACTCTTTTTCAAATTGATTTCAGAGCTACATATTCTTGTATATTAAGTGCCCCTTCAGCACTAAACAACGTTTGTCCACTTCTTAGGGAGCGTACAACCCTGCTTCTGAGAAATACAATTAAGCCTATCATAGTCAGATATTTCAGTACTGGCCAAAGTCTTGGACATAATCTATAGCAAATACATGGTCTACATTATTTATTCTTGAAAGTAACCCGAAAGGGGCGAGATAATCACATTTACAGTAAAATATCTGATGAGAAGATATAGATGCCCTACTTTGCTTTCGTTTATACCTAGGTGGCAGACGAATGGAGCGTACCCGTCCCGTTCATATTAGCCAAAGGTACCATGAGAATGTGGGCCTAACTGATGATTTATCGTCACGAAAAAGGTATGAATTTTAACCACCCAAGAAAAACCTACTTGTTCATAAGTTCCACCGCTCAACAGAAATGTATAATTTTTAAATTGTGTATAGTGCAATACTATATAATTTTGTTTAAAATCTTATTAAAATTCTCACAATACTCGACGAGATATGGTTGTTCTTTTTACATCAATAGAAGTATGTAAACGTCGGTGTCTAAATCAGTTATAAATAGTATTATGTTTCTTATAACTGATCTACACGTCGATGGTCTTGGAGTGTTTAGTATTTAATAATACCGCATCCTGTACATTTATGATGGTTTATGTGTACACGCAACAACTGAATTCGTTAATGGCACATCCTCGAATCAAAAAGTAAAATAAAATGATGAAAATCAAAATAATTTTTGTAATGCTAATTCCTCAACTCAAATGGAATTTATCAAAAAGAAAAGGATATTTTCAATTTTCCTAAAAATGTTTAGAATGATACTGCCTCACATAAAATTAACTGAATTTATCATAATATAAGGAATAATTTCAATTTTCCTAAAAAAGTTTAGAATGACACTGCCTCATATAAAAATAACTGAATTTAACATAAAGAAAGTATATTTTAAATTTTACTACAAAAATATTAAAAAATATATATATATATATATATATATATATATGTACTTCACATTTTTTCATATAACTGAATTTATCACATAGAAAATATATTTAAATTTTACTACGAATGTTTAGAATGATACTGCCTCATATCAAAATAACTGAGTTTATCACATAGAAAATATATTTAAATTTTACTACAAATGTTTAGAATGACACTGCCTCATATAAAAATAACTGAGTTTATCACATAGAAAATATATTTAAATTTTACTACAAATGTTTAAAATGACATTGCCTCATATCAAAATAACTGAGTTTATCACATAGATAATATATTTAAATTTTACTATAAATGTTTAAAATGACACTGCCTCATATCAAAATAACTGAATTTATCACATAGAAAGTATATTTTAAATTTTACTACAAATGTTTAGAATGACACTGCCTTATATGAAAATAACTGAATTTATCACATAGAAAGTATATTTTAAATTTTACTAGAGATATTGAGAATGATGCTGCCTCATATCAAAATAACCGAATTTTTCCTGAACAAAAACAAAAAATGACATCAACAGTCTGATTAAATCTTGAAATGTTAATTCCTCATCTCTTTGATGAATAAGGAAATGCTTTCATTCCTTTTACTTTGATTTGAAAAAAAATACATACCGCACATTGATTTCATAACCTATCACTGGTGTACTTCACTTTTTTTTTTTATTTATTTATAATTTTCAGAAACTTAAAATATGTTAACGCTCAACCATATATATAGTGATAGGCAGAATCATTAAATGGCAACCCTGAAATCTTAGCCAAAATTCTTTATTTTTAAAATCTAGATTTGTAAACACTTATAAGATGTCTTTGGCAGAAACGAAGATCGGATATTTTGCTGAAGATTAAAGCGTTTTTCAAAGCGCTGAAGAACAAAAGAATAAAAGTCAGAAGCATGGCAAGAATGATATCAAAGAAAAATGGTAAAAGTAAGAATGAGAGACAAAAGAAAAATCGTATACAATGGAGAGTAAGGATGAATATGGAGAGTAAGGATGAATATGGAGAATAAGGACGAAAGTAAAGATTAAGGAGGAATGTAGAGAGTAATTTTTGTTTTTTAGCGGCATATCAACTCTATTGGTCATTTCTTTAAAAAAAATTGTAGATAATAATAGTTTTAGCGATAGAAGTGTTACTAATTAACCCATAGCTGGGAAGAAAAGAGGAGGATTCATACATTTTCCAAAGGTATTTACGCGGAAGTGAATTAAACGAGCCCGACTGGAATTGGAACTCGGCTTGCTGATTAAAAACTCCGAGTCATTAAAAATACCCCCATATGCATTTCCAAGCATATAGCACCTGGTATTTTTAAGGGATCGCTTAACTCCGGTGATCGTACGTTAACCGCTGTTTCAATGTGATATAGCCGTAAACCCTAGGGACTAAAGGTGAATGTCAGGAGTTCGGGTGATTTTAAAGAAAAGGATTATTAAGAATAAGGGTGAGGGTGGAAAATAAGGAAGAATGTGAAAACTGAGGACGGATTAGGAGAAATGTGAAATCTAAGCCTAAATATGGAGAGAAAGGGGCTAATGCAGAGAATAAATATGCATGTGGGCATGAAAAAGAACTGTACAGAGCAAAGAGAAGTGTGGAGAATAAGAAAGAATGTGTAGTGTCAAGATAAATATGGAGAGTAAGTACAAATATAAAGATTAAGAAGAAATTCGAAAGTAAACCTTAATGTGAACGCTAACAGTGAATGAGGAGAGTATTAAGAAATGTGGAGAGTAAGGATGAGTATAGATAGTACGAAAGAATGTTGTAAAGATGAATGTGGATAATATGGAGACTTAGGGGAACTTGGAGAGTAAGGAGAATTGTGGAGAGTAACGATGAATGTTGAGAATAAAGATGAATCTGAAGAGTAAGTAGAAATTTAGTGAGTAAGGATAAATGTGGAGAGTAAGGATGAATGTTGAGAATAAAGAGGAATCTGGAGATTAAGGAGAAATGTGCAGAGTAAGGAGAAATTTAGTGAGTAAGGATAAATGTGGAGAGTAAGGATGAATGTTGAGAATAAAGAGTAATCTGGAGATTAAGGAGAAATGTGGAGAGTAAGGAGAAATTTAGTGAGTAAGGATAAATTTGGAGAGTAAGGATGAATGTTGGGAATAAAGAGGAATCTGGAGATTAAGGAGAAATGTGGAGAGCAAGGAGAAATGTGGAGAGTAAGGATAAATGTGGAGAGTAAGGATGAATGTTGGAATAAAGAGTAATTTGGGATGAAATGTTGAGTAAGGAGAAATTTAGTGAGTAAGGATAAATTTGAGAGTAAGGATGAATGTTGGGAATAAAGTGAATCAAGATTAACGAAATGTGAAGGAGAAATGTGGAGAGTAAGGATGAATGCGGAGAATAAAGAGGAATCTGGAGAGTAAGGATAAATGTGGAGAGTAAGGATGAATGTGGAGAGTAAGGATGAATGTTGAGAATAAAGAGGAATGTAGAGAGTAAGGAGCAATGTGGAGTGCAAGAACGAATGTGAAGGTTAAGGAGTAATTCCTACAGTAACTGTGAATATACAGAGTAAGAATGAATGTCGAATATAGGCTGAATATGTTCATTAAGGAGAAATTTGGAAATTAAAAATGGCGAGGGTAAGAAGAAATGTTCAGAGTAAGGATAAATATGGAGAATAACGAGAAAGGTGGAAAATAAGGATAATGTGGAGAGTAAGGAAAGGAGGAATATGGAGAGTAAGTATGAAGGTTAAGGAAGGATGACGAGAGCAAGGATGAAAGTGGGTGTAAGGAAAACGTGGAGAGTAAGTGTGTATATGGAGAGTATGAATGTGGAGAGTAAGTGCGAATATAAAGAGTAAGTATAAATGTGGAGAGTAAGTATAAATGTGGAGAGTAAGGAGGAATGTGGAGAGTAAGGAGGAACCTGGACAATAAGTACGAGTATGAAGATTAAGGAAGGATGACGAGAGCAAGGATGAATCTGGATGTAAGGAAATTGTATAGAGTAAGTGTGTATATGGAGAGTACGAATGTGGTGAGTAAGTGTGAATTTAGAGATTAAATATAAATGTGTGGAATAAGGAGAAAAATGGAGAGTAAGGAGTAATATAAAGTGTAAGGAGCTATGTGAAGAATAAGGATAGATGTGGATGGTAAGTACGAATATGAAGTGTTGAAGGAATGTCGAGAACAAGAAGAAATATGGAGAGTAAGGAGCTATGTGGAGAATAAAGACGAATATAGAGAGTAAGGTTGAAAGTGGAGAGTAAAGAGTTCAATACGACAGTATCAAGTTATGGTTAGTAAGGATGAAACGATTTGGACAGACTGGTACCGAGAAATTCGTCAATGGAATGAGACAGAATTATTTATCTATTTACATATATCGATTGATACCTATATGGACAAACATGAACACTTCTAAATGTAAACATTCATACCGAAAATTATATACTTGAATTAGGTTAGAATGATTCGGACAAAAATGTGTTACTATGGTCAAACACACTGACGAGTAGGGGAGAAAAAATATAAAAATAAAATAAAATTTAAAGATTAAAAAATAAAGAATATAAAAAAATAGAGAAAAATTAAAATGAGTTATCGGTAGAGCGAAATTATACTCACGCAGGGCAGCAAGTGTTTGTCCGCTTTCTTCCTCATGATAACAAGTGAATGTACGCCTTACCTTAAGTCCAAGCATCGACCTGGTGGGTGGGGGATCAACGGCCAACCTTCCGCCCTCACCAAATAGTGGGCTTGGGAGGCATGCTTTCAATAAAATTAAGAACAACAGGAGAAAGAAACGTCGAAAACAATTCCAAGTTCAGACAATTTATCTCGCAAGAAGATTCGGCCAAACACTTTCGCATCTAGCCAAAGACACAATTTTCCCTTTTTTTCTGATTTGTCTTTCGAACCGGGATTTTCGAAATGATTTTATATTTCACCGATACATTTTTATCAGTTTAAAACTTATTTGTAGAGGATGCCCGTATTTGAATAGACATTCTGTTTCTTTATTGAACGCTATATTTATTTATTTTCATCTACCGACCTGAATGGTGCATAAATCTTATGACAGAAAAGAGCAGAAGAATAGTCCGTTAGACAAAAGCCAAATTTGTGCCGATAAGCGAAATTACGCTCATCATAAATCTCCCGATTATGTTTCATATCTCTATAGCTTCATCTTCAAGCGGAAACAGAGAGAATTTTAAAATGGATTTTTTAAAAAATTTATCCGGTATTTTATCACTTTAAACCTTATTTCTAGTGTAGAAACATATTTGAGTAAACGCTAATTTTCTTTATTAAACAGCATATTTATTTTCGTCTACCGGTTTGAATATTCGAGAAATCGTATTAACCCTTTGATCCATGACTACCGATTTACCGGTGGTAAACAAAAATGACGTAATATCCAGCCACCGGTTGAACTGTGGTTGAGAAAAATGACAATGTTCAGCCACCGGTTGAACGTTGGGTAAACATTTGTAACTACTTTTTATATCTAACGTGAAACATTAAATACCAATTAATTGCGAATTTTGACGCATGACCTCAAGGAAGAAGGGTTAAAATTGTTCAGGAATGCAAGTCTCAAATGTTTAAAGAAAATGACAGATGGAGCTGCTGTTATGACTCCACACGCCCTAACCAACATCTCTGCGAAGAACAGTCCGTCATACAAAAGCCAAATTTGTGCCTATCAGCGAAATTACTCTCATCATAAATCTCCCGATTAAGTTTGATTTCAGTATAATTCAGTTTAATCTTCAAGCGTAAACAGAGAGAATTTTAAAATGGATTTTTTTATTTATCCGGTGTTTTATCACTTTAAACCTTATTTTTAGTGTAGAAACACATTTGAGTAAACGCTAATTTTCTTTATTAAACAGCATATTTATTTTCGTCTACCGGTTTGAATATTCGAGAAATCGTATTAACCCTTTGATCCATGACCATGAAAAATGACGTAATGCCCAGCCACCGGTTGAACAGTGGTCGAGCAAAAAATGACTTAATGTCCAGCTACCAATTGAACGGTGGATAAACACTTGTAACTATTTTTATATCTAACGTGAAACATTATATATTAATTATTTGCTAATTTTGACTCAGGAGCTGGGGCAAAAGGGTAAAAATTATCCAGGAACGTTGGGCTCAAAGGTTTAAAAAAAAAGGATAGATGGAGCTACTGTTAGACCCCAGACGCCTTAACCAACTTATCTACGAAGGATAATCCGTTAGATAAAAGCCAAATTTGCAACGATAAGCGAAATTACTCTCATCATAAATCTCCCGATTATGATTCATATCTGTATAGTTTCATCTTCAATCGTAAACAGAGAGAATTTAAGAATGTATTTTTTATTTATTTATCCGACATTTTATCATTTTAAACGTTATTTTTATGGATACTCATATTTGAGTAGAGACTTCGTTTGCTTAGTAAGCAGTACATCATTTTTCGTCTTCCGGCCTGAGTGTTAGAGAAATCTTTATTCGCTAAAGAATCATATTAAAGACATATTTAATAAGAAAGTAGCTTTATCAGATCGTTAATCCGAATGTTAATAATTTATTCGCACTGTTTTGTATAACCGAAATATCCCTGAAGAAAACGAAACATATGACATGTGATCGACAAATAATCAAACACGTACTCATATATATATATATATATATATATATATATATATATATATATGTGTGTGTGTGTGTGTGTGTGTGTGTGTGTGTGTGTGTATATATGTATATATATATATATATATATATATATATATATATATATATATATATATATCATTATATGCGCGGTACTTATTAGAAAGCGCTCAATATCAGAGATAGAGCTAACATATTTGTTTGGATTGATGTGAGTTTGTGACCCTGGGTTTCACGCTTTTGCGATCGTCAGGCAAACTGATTAATTTTTTAGAAAATTTGGGTTTCTGTAGATTGCGTGTATTGGTGTTATTATGAGAGTGGGGGGGGAATCGTCGTCGTGATGGCATCGTGCTAACTCAAACATAGATGCATGTTCATACGCCCGATGAGGTACATGCAGCTATGTTTGCTTTAGCACGATGAGAGAATCAGAAAGAGAGGGAAACGAGAAAGAGATAGACAGCCAGATAGAATTAAAAAAATAAATGTATATGTGTTTGTGTGTGTGTGTGTGTTGAGAGAGGGCGATAGATAGACAGATAGATAGAATAAAAGATATATATATATAAAATTTTGAAAATTTTTGCACGTTCCGAGATCTTAAACAACCGTCAATAATAGCAGATATTCAAAAAAACTTCTTTCGGTCGACATACAAGTAATTCGTCTCCAAGTTTTTGATTTAATAAGGAAAAAACACATGCCCGATGAGGACTATTCGTAAGTACTAGCATTTTAACATCAAATAAACTGAAAACTACAGAAATCAAGTTTATCGACGAGGATCACTTCGCACTATGGATTAACAGTATTTTAATGCATATATTATGTTTATAGTGATGGATGTCGCCAATAATCGCATTAATACTTCTGATTGATTCTATGTGTGATTATTTCTTTGTATGTAAATTATATATATATATATATATATATATATATATATATATATATATATATATACATAGAGAAAGTGAGAGAGAGAAAAAGAGAGAAAGTGGGAGAGGTAATTATTATTAGACGTAATATCTCGCCGGTAAAATCAAAGCTATACCAGAACAACATTATCTATGAACTCATTAGTTCCAAAGGAAACTGCGTTCCTGACGCAAAGATACCCATAAATAATTATGTTACATATACAAGCGCCCGCCTATCAAGACGTCTGACGCTACAACTCACCGAACAGTGCTCAATACGGACACTTTTAAACCAGCTTGGAATTATTCAACATAAATCAACATGTTACATACTACCTCCAAATTCCTTCGTATGAAACATCTCATCATAATCAATTTAACAGCAATACCATTCAAGCTTTGTAAGTGAACTTTGGTATAATGGATGTCATCGGCAAACATACCCGTTTCTCTTCGTTTTTTCTTTCATTTTTGTTGGGGCGATGGGTGATTACTTAAAGACGGCAGTTTGGTTGTTTTTATGTAGTTAGCCTAAAGTTCTTAATATTTAGTACATTTTTGTTCTGTTTATATTCCAAATACAAGTTTCTTCCAATATTGTCTTCCTGATGAACCATCTTTCTTCGTTTTTACACGTTTGATTTTTCTAAATCTCATTTGTCACATACTTAAAGCCAGATATATTTCTTGTTCTTGTCTTGCCAATGGTTACATTTTTTTTGCATTGTTCTGTGATATAATATTCAACTTTTTACCTATTTAACATTCTTTGCTTAAAATAACATGTCTCTAAAAAAAAGAAAGAAAGAAAGAAATATATATATATGTATAGTCAGTAGTGCATTGTGGATTATTCTATGTTATTATTCAAACGATTATTTAGGTAGACGGTAACGCTTATGTTTCTAATTATTCTAGGGGCGATTAAGTGGAAATAATTGTGGATCCGGATGCAATTATGTGGCTATTTTAAAGTTTTGTTTGCTAATATTTTTGTGATTTTTTATTATTATTTTATTTGTTGTTGGTTGATATTATTACGTGTATGCAATAATAACGTAATAATATACAAGCGATGCTGAAATTGTAAATGCAAGTTTTTTTCATGCGTATGTATCGTTACTTTAGTCCGATGAAATCCTGAAGAAGGAAACGCGTCGCATGAAAATGTCTTTCAACTTTGTCATAGATTTTCCTAAAATTGTTCTGGTCTGTAAAAAGTTATTTATCGTTTTACATTAATTTAATATATTTTCAGTTTATACATTATTTTAAAGATTTAATTCATTTAAGTAAATACTCAGTAAAACAGCATTAATTACTTTTAACGGCTTGAATATACGAGGCATTTTAGAAAACGAACCTGTAGCGCTAATGGGATCCCTCATTTTATTTGGTCTGCTGTTGAAAAAGAAAAGTATGTTTAGCAATGTCCGACGATTGTTTAATATATTTTCTGTTTATACGTTATTTTTATAAATACAATGTATTTAAGTAAACCTTCAGCGGAATATGTTTAACGAAATATTTATGTTTAATTAATATAATATATATATATATTTTATATATATATATATATATATATATATATATATATATATATATATATATATATATATATATATATATATAAAAGAAAATAAAACAAAGAAAGATATATAATCCGGTGTTCTTATATACATTTTTATTTTATAAAATAGTGCTCAATGTAAATTTACAGAGCATTAATATTATAAATTGATTTAGAATATGTTTTTTTTTACACAGTTCTAACCATGTTTCAACAATGAAAGGTAAAAGCCACGAATTCAATTTTGTGATTAAATTAAAAGACATTAGACTAATGTCTTAAATTTAATCACAAAATTAAATTTGTGGCTTTTACCTTCCATTTTTGAAACATGGTTAGAACTGTGTAGCGAAAAAACATATTTTACATCAATTAATTTATAATATATATATATATATATATATATATATATATATATATATATAACTATGAACCTAAAGAGCCAGGCAAACCTACCTAGGTTTACCCTACGCGAATCGTCAAGGTACTTTGACGATCTGCGTAGGTGAAACTTACCTAGGTACCCTGACGATCCGCGTAGGTTAAACCTAGGTAGGTTTGCCTGGCTCTTTACGTTCATAGATTAATTTGATCTACTTAGTGTATTGAGCACTTTACTTAGTTACTTTTGCTTTACTCGGTTTGGAGGTTTTTCTTTGGACTCTGAGCTTCAATTCTGGACGATTGTTTCGCCTCAATTACATGTTCTTAGTTCTTTCTTTTTTTATCCCTTATTTTTCCTTGGCTATTGATTTGTTCATTTACAGGCCAAAACACCTAAGGTTTTTCATGACGCGTATAACTATATATAAGGTTTTTTCATGCCGCGTATAACTATATATATATATATATATATATATATATATATATATATATATATAAAGGGACATAGTGATATGTAAATTTTATATATCAAGAACAATTTTGGGGGAAAGATATCTGACAAAGTGGAAAAAGATTTCGTATTTCGTCCTTCAGGACATTATCGGACGAACTTTATGGTTACTTTGATGCGACTGCACATGCGCACAAACGACAGACGCTAGGGATTTTAATTTCAAACTATAAGATAAAACAGGATAATGCAGGAATTTATTCTTTTATCTGTAATAATTAACACAATTACCACTTTCATCTTTCATGAATTTAAATAACAGATTATATGAACAAAAAAAAAAGATATTTTACCATAAATATATAGAGTTTGTTTTTGTGTTCTTTAAAGAAAGGTGGACGAGAGGATGAATTCTCGTATGATCTCTTGAGGAACTTTTAAAACTTCATTGTCGCCACTTCTTACTCATGTGTAATAACATCAACGTAAATATCACGTTTAGTCTGATGAAGTCCTAAAGGACGAAACGTGTCTCACGAAAACTTTTTCCGCACTGTTGTAGATTTTACAAAAATATACATACAATAGATGGGTACGTGGCTGAAGGGTTAGAACGTTCGCATTTTGACTATGGAGACCCGGATTTGAATTTCACAAAGGTCGATATGTCAGGAAGGAGACTTCCTGATGTTATCGGACTGTAGGGGGCGATCCCAGCGTACGGCATCATGGAAATTGCCTGAAAACAATACCAGAGGTTGACACAAACCTAGCAGAAGGTAACACTAGGGGACGTCGATAGTTGTACTAGCATGAATTTACAAGTCGTCGAGCCTTGTTCAAATAGTTGAACAAGCTATCGTTCTATCTTCTCAGCATAGTTGGCGTATAAATCACAGGCGGGCTCTGTGGGTATTAAACAAACACAAAATGTGCCTGTGCCAGCGTCTGCAATAGGGTTTGACGTTTCAAGAGATGAAAATATATTTATTTTATTTAAAAATAAAAATAAATATAATAATTCCAACTTAAATATTGCTTCGCATGAAACATCGATTTGGGCAATTAATATATTATGTATATTGCTTTACATATATATATATATATATATATATATATATATATATATATATATATATATATATATATACAAAATAGTTCGGTTACTTTATACTGAGCATTGTTTTTTCTTACGATATAATATTTATATGGTTTTGTATATGATCTCCTGTTCGTATACATACGCATATTTACCTATTCGGTTATATATATATATATATATATATATATATATATATATATATATATATATATATATATATAAATTCATTATCATTCATACAAAAAACAAATATAGAGGTTAATGACTTAAATGGCGAGAATACGTCTTCGCAAACAATATAAATAAGATACATCAACCCCGAACCTGTATATGAATGATATGATCCCTGTTCATAAATTCCAGTTGCATAAGGTCTTTTAATTTTTATAAGCTTTCGTCTGTTCCTACAGACATCATCAGGTATGGAAGTAGATTTTGTTCTCAATGCTCAATGTAAAACAATTCTTATCTGTCACTGGTTTCCGTGACTGGGGATTGTGGGACAACAAAATCAACATATAAGTTTTCACATGAAATTTTTATTTGCAGAAATCACTAACATATCTGTATTCTTCTCTCTCTCTCTCTCTCTCTCTCTATATATATATATATATATATATATATATATAAAGGAAGAGGAATCTAAATGGAATAATAATAATAAAAAAACGAAAGAATATTAATCTACAACCCAGTGTGTCTAATGATTTTAATTTTCTAATTTTTTATTTTCTTATTGTTCAATATATATATATATATATATATATATATATATATATATATATATATATATATATATATATACGCAAGTTTGTGTGTGTGTATTACGCAGTGGAAAATCTTTTCGTATGACGCGTTTCGTTTGGATGATCAAGTAATTAAAGCACTTACGTCTTTGCGAATTGTTTTCTTTTTTAATTAGAGTAGCATTTTTTATACCAGCATTTTTATATCAGCATTTTTATATCAGCATTTTTTATATCAACATTGAAGGCAGTTATCGTTACCGGGAGCAACCAATACATTAAATGTAGGTTTTTGGCAAAAAAAAAAAAAAAAACCTCTTTTCTGTTCATATAATATTTTTTTTTATTTAAGTTCCTTGAGATTTCTTAGATGAAAGTGGTAAATATGTTAATTATTACAGGTAAAAAATTAAATTCCTACATTAAGTTTTATCTTAGAGTTTGAAATAAAAATTCCTAACGTCTCCCGTTCGTGCGCATGTGCAGCTGCATCAACTTAAACATAAAATTCGTCCGATAATCTCTTGAAGGACGAAATAAGAAATCTTTTTCCACTTTGTCATACATCTTTCCCCCAAATTGTTCTTTATACATAAAATTTATATATCGCTATGCCCCCTATATATATATATATATATATATATATATATATATATATATATATATAAGTTATGAAGAATTTGGTAAACTGAATTGGTAATTCAAAGAGGATGAAATCCTGAGAGCTCAATGTGAAAAACAGAGCCAATATTTAATGAACAACAGACACTTCAAAGGTACCATAACAATAATTTATTTCACCAAAATCCTTTTTAAAGGATTTTTGGATAATCAAATAACACTTCTTGATGATCCAAATCCTTTAAAAAGGATTTTGTGAAACAAATTATTGTTATGGTACCTAAAGTGTCTGTTGTTCATTAAATATATATATATATATATATATATATATATATATATATATATATATATATATACACTGCTGGAAGACCCTATATCTGGTAACAGGACTCTGCGCCATGCCACACAAGCAGGAGAAACAAGTCATGGCTGTCAGACAATTTCTGCAACTACATCAATCCTTACATCTTGCAACCTAACTAATCAGACTGCAACCCTCTTGATTATTATGTGTGGGATGCAGTTGAGCAAGAAACTAACAAAACTCTTTGTAACACCGAAGATGAACTGAAGGCAAGGATTATAGCAGCAGTCACCAACAAGGAGACCGTCCAGAAGAGTTGCAGGAGATTCAGAAATCGTCTGGAGTCCGGGGTTAAAGCTGATGCTGATTTTATTGAATAAATTTAATTTTTCGCATTTCCAAATATTTTTGTTAAATTTTGGTAAATACATCTGTTAAAATGAGTGTCTATGTTATTTTCATTTTTGCGTAATGTAGACAACAATTTATCAATCGTACCATATATATATATATATATATATATATATATATATATATATATATATATCTTTAACTATACAAATAGAAAAAAATGCCGTAAGAATTTTTGCCGTTAAGAATAAATTTAAAAAAAAATCCAGACGACATGCATTTAACGGATGTCAGAATTCATTGAAAAGTACATTTCTAACCCTACCAAAACGTAACTAATAACTGATACATCAAAATACAGCGATAACGAACACCCAAATATCCCTTGTCTGATTGAATAGATTTCTCTGTATCCTTGGAAACGTGAATTATGGTTTTTTGCTGTGCCTTTAAAAACCTAGTAATTCTAAAATTTACTCCAAAATTCGCTTGAGGATGAAATGGAACATATGTCTTTAATTTAATTACAAAATTAAATTCGAAGCTTTTAGCTTCCATTTTTGAAACATGGTAGAAATGTGTAGCGGAAAAAAACATATTTTAAACTAATTAATTTATAATATTAATGCTCTGTAAATTTATATTTATAGACTATATAACGAAACATATATTTAGAAAAAAAAAACGATTAAAGTTAAAAATTTGCCTTCTCCTTTGGCTACATGTTTAATTACCTCAACGCAAATATCAGTGTGATGATGTCACACGAAAAACTCTTTTAAAATGTGTCATTAATTTTCTTAACATATATAATCAAGTCCGGAATTTTTCCACTGAATACATTGTTACCTCCCCTTAAACAGTGTCCGTCACTCAAGCATGATACAGCGTTTATGACTCCATATATAAAAATGGTAATTTTCGGATATCCACAAAAAATTTTTTGTCTTTCACAACCATAAACACTAAATACTTTCTCTATAATTAGCAATAACCTGATAATGCAATATCGAAAGTACTTGGAAATAAATACAATATGAGCTAACACGGTGTTTTCCTCTCAGCTTTTATTAACCGCACAAAAAGCTTATCCACGAATATGAAAGGATCGGATCGAGAATAAGTAGACAGAACATGCGTAAATTATTTAACGAAAACTATCCTTATGAATATATATATATATATATATATATATATATATATATATATATATATATATATATATATATATATATTATTAGTATTATTATTATTAAAATAAAATATATATAATTAATATATTAATATATAATATAATATATAATATATTATATTAATATATAATATATTATAATTAATATATTATTAATAAAAACAAACAAAAAACAACACTCAATAATATCAACTATGAACATGGACATAATATCTTGACCGTGTTTTGAAAAATGAATGCATTATATAAATACATACATAATTTACATTATTCGGACTATTGTCCTCATTTTTGCTACAATGTTTATCGCAACGTCTCGTCAAATATGGCAACAAATATGAGGACAATAGTCCAAATAATGTAAATAGTGTACATAATACCTCATCTCAGAAATACAGACAGATACTAAAAACATACATGCAACAAAATATTCCTTATTTAACCGTTAAAATATTTCATCTTTGAAAATAGTTGAATGTATCGTCAAAGCGCTCGGTAAAAAGAACATTCGGACAGATTTTATATAATTTATCATCTTAAAAGAAGAAAATTATTAAATTGCATGAAATTGTATAAAAAACTAAATCAACGCACCTTGTCTGTCGTATTCAATGAAATGTGCATATATATATATATATATATATATATATATATATATATATATATATATATATATATATATATACTCTGAGGCGACAGGCTGTTTCATGCTAGACGCAAACGTCAAGCCGCCGATTGCGTCTAGCATATGAAACAGCCTGTCGCCTCTGAGAGTGTTGACTTCAATGTTCACTTTTATATTTATATACGCTCTATATCTGATATTGAGCACTTTATCCCATAAATATACCACACCTTAAAAAATTTATATTTATATATATATATATATATATATATATATATATATATATATATATATATATATACAGAGAGAGAGAGAGAGAGGGGGATAATTATTATCACATATAATAAGATAAGTCGCCGTCGAAATCAAATCTATACCAGAGCAAACATATTTATGAACGCAGGAGACCGCATTCCTAACGAAAAGAACCCTGTAAATAATTGTTTTCGATTGACCCGCCAATCAAGATGTCAGAGCTAAATACGGCCACATAGTCAAACCAAGTAAACTAGCGTGGATTTTTTCCAACCTCAATATTAACAATAATCCCTTAACAAAAGATCATTTCAAGCCTTTTGGACGGTCTCCTCAAAGATGAAGCAGAGACTCGAGGCAACGGAGGTATGGTTCTACAGAAGGATGCTTAGGATATCATGGGCTGAGCGTGTGATCAACGCTGACGTATGGGGAGGATGCAAACAAAGAGGAAGCTTATACTTAACATTAGGAGGAGACACCTGAAATTTCTGAGACAAATAATGAGAAAAGAGGGCTTGGAGAATTTGATACTCCTAGGTCGAATAAAAGGAAAAAGAGAAGGTTACTAAGGATAACATGAGCCGAGCGTGTAAGCAACGACGATGATTTGGAGAGGATGCAAACAAGGAGGAAACTTATCGGGAGGAGACAGCTGAAATTTATGGGACATATAATGAGAAAAGAGAGCTTAGAGTCTCTGATACTCACAAGGCGAATAGAGGGAAAGAAAGAAGACTGTTAAGGATATCATAGACAGAGCGTGTGAGCAACGATGAGTTTTTGGAGAGGATGCAAACAAGGTCAAATCACGAGCTTACGGTCAAATCACGCTGAAACACCGGTTCTCGTTCGATCACCGAAGTTAAGCATCGTAGAGCCAGGTCAGTACTTAGATGGGGGACCTCTTGGGAACAACTGGTACTGTAAGCCCCCAAAATCCAACCCTTACCTCACAGTCGGTGGGGGGTGTAAAACGGTAGTGTCAGAGCTATGCCGCCCGGAACTTCGTTCCTGGTAGGGCCACCCAAGGCGGACAGGTGTGACACACACGCCGGCTAACAAGGGCTCTGGTGAAAATCCAAGGAGCGTCTGCATCGGTAACCGGCGGCTTCTGGTCGTTCCTGTCTCTGCGTCTGTGGGAACCCCGCGGCAAGCAAGAACGTTATTCGAGTAGGCCTGGGTACCCTACTTCTGTAATTTATCCCAAGAATCTTCTTCTCATAACAGGAAGAAGCCGGCTCAATCCGCCCAGGGTGAATGCCGCATCAGTACAGTAGTACAGTATGCAAACAAGGTGGAAGCTTATACTTAACATCGGGAAGAGGCAGATGAAATTTCTGGGACACGTAATGAGAAAAGAGAGCTTAGAGTCTCTGATACTCACAAGGCGAATAGAGGGAAAGAAAGAAGGCTGCTGTGGATATCATGAACAGAGCGTGTGAGCAACGCTGAGGTTTTGGAGAGGATGCAAACAAGGAGGAAGCTTATACTTTACATCAGGAAGAGGCAGCTGAAGTTTCTGGGCCGCATAATGAGAAAAAAATTGCTTGGAGAATTTGATACTCACAGGTCGAATAGAGGGAAAGAGCGACAAGAGAAAGCAACGCGTGACATACCTATAGGGCTTAAGGAAAAGAATGATAGAACAGTGTCTGGGAGAACAAGCAAAGGCAAAAAACTTATTGAGAGCTATAAGCGATAGGGTGAAGCGGAGGGCCATGATCTCCTACGTCCTGAAGGGACACGGCACATAAAAAAAAAAGTGAATTTTTGTATAGTAGTCATCTTCGGCTAACCTACCTGTTTCTCTTCTTCTTTTCACTTTTTTTTTTTTCGTTGGGATGGGAGTGATGGGAGTAGTTTGGTTGTTTTTATGTATTTTGCCTAAAGTTCTTAATATTTAGTATATTTTTGTTCTGTTTATATTCCCAATACAAGATTCTTCCAATAGTGTTTTCCTAGTGAATCGTCTTTTTTCGTTTTTACACGTTTTATTTTGCTACATCTCATTTGTCAAATTCTTAAAGCCAGATATATTTCTTGTTCTTGTCTTGCCAACGGTTACATTTTCTTTTGGTATCGTTCCGTGATATAATATTCAACTTTTTACCTATTTAACATTCTTTGCTTAAAATAACATGTCTCTAAACAAAAAAAGAATTGTATATCTGGTCTGAGGTACATTGTGGATTATTCTATGATATTATTCAAACGATTATTTGATTGGACGGTAATGTTTATGTTTCTAATTATTCTAGCGGGTATTTAGTGGAAATAATTGTGGATCCGGATGCAGTTATGTGGCTATTTTAAAGTTTTGTTTGTTACGATCTTTGTGAATAATTTATTATTTTTTTTTATTTGATGTTGGTTGTTAATATTACGTTCATGCAATAATAACGTAACAATAACACGCGATGCTGAAATTGTAAATGTAAGTTTTTTCAATCGCATATATTGTTACTTTAGTCCGATGAAGTCCTGAAGAAAGAAACGCGTCGCATGAAAATGATTTTCAACTTTGCCATAGATTTTCCTAAAATTGTTCTGATCGGTGAAATTTATACATCATTTTAATATATATTTATTTAATATATTTTTAGTTTATACATTGTTTTATAGATATAATTTATTTAAGTAAATGCTCTGGTCATTAATAAAACAATAAATTAAATTTACCAGCTTGTATATTCGAGACATTTCATAGAAAATATACGCTCTCCGACAGGAATCGAACCTTTAACTTTAATCGGCGCCCTCATTTTATCTGATGTGCTGTTAACCATTCAGCCACAAAGAAACGTATTGTTAGCAATGTCCGGATTACTGTTTAAAAACGCGCCTTCGAAGATTTTCCTCGATCAGTCATTTCTGTTCACGAAACGTACCTTAACGTAAACACTGACAACATATTCGGAAATTGGTTAAGGCTGACAAATATTTAACATATTTTCTGTTTATACGCTATTTTTATAGATATAATTTATTCTAGTAAGGTCTCCGTTTTTTAACTAAACTATATTAATTATATTTACCGTCCTGGATGCTCGAGAAATGTCATAATATGTTGTCATTGTTTATGTGAGGATATGTTACATGAGTTAAAACAAAAAAGTAATATATATTTTGTCAGTTGTGCATTATAGATAATTCTATGATATTATACTATTATTTAGGTAGACGGCTTATGTTTGTAATTATTCTAGGGGCTATTGTGTGCAAATAATTGTTGATCCGGATGCAGTTATGTGGCTATTTTCAAGTTTTATCTGTTACCATTTTTGCGAATTATTTTTATTATTTTATTTGTTGTTGGTTGTTATTATTAGGTTTATGTAATAAATGTTTTCTATTCCTTCGTGTGCTTGTATAGTTACTTTAATTCAATGAAGTCTTGTTCCATAATATACTATTCAAATTTATACTTATTTTGAATTCACTGCTTAAAATAACTTATTTCTAAATATATGGAACTATATATTGCAGTATAAACCACAGGCGGATTCTGTTGGTGCCGAACAAACACAAAATGCGCCTCTAATAAGGACTAGCTAGCTGCCCTAGTAGACGGGCATCGAATACACTAAATTTCAAATGTTTGAAGTTTGAAGCTACCTCCAGTATGAGTATATATATATATATATATATATATATATATATATATATAGATAGATAGATAGATAGATAGATAGATAGTCATCTACAGACTTTTTCGCTCTACGGGAGCTCATCAGTGTGGTTAGACGTCCGATTGCTTCAAGCCGGGATTTGATATCAGTCAGATATCTTACCCCTAGGCCATCATTGCAAGGGAGAAAGGAAGGGAATTTTAACGTTTTTCTCTATAGGAAATACACCAGCGGCTCGGAGAACTCAATTCAAAAGTGAAGAGTAATGCTTAATAGCAGTAGGAGCCGCTGTTTTTAAACCTCAATTTCCCTAGGAGCTCAGCCGGATTTCCGGGAGCATATGTAATGATCCACAGACAGATTTTTTCGCTGTATCACAGCTCTTCCATGTCGCTACACGTCCGGGATTTGACATCAGTCAGATATCTTATCCTTAGGCCATCATTGCATGGCAGGAAAGAAGGGAATTTTAACGTTTTTCTCGATACGAAATACACCAGACACTCGAAGAACTCAATACATACTTGAAGATATATATATATATATATATATATATATATATATATATATATATATATATATTTTTTTAAGCATTTCACCCAAGCAAGGCGGGGGAGCCACTAGGACGCAAGGGGTTACAGAAAATAGGAAGATCAGATAGGAGTGATAGAAGAAAGGATGAGGGTAGTAGATAGATTAAGGCAACTGGAGATGTCGATTGACATTACACTTGAATAGCTGGAGATTATAACTCTCAGGGAAACAGGAGAAGGGAAGAGAGTTCCACAGGCGAGAGGTGCGAGACATGAAGCTATTAGAGTAGAAGAGACGGCTACATTTATGAGTTTCGACAATGAAGGGGTGAGAGCGGGATGCCAGCCTCGTAGGGCGCTTGAACTCATGAAGTTTGGGAACCAGCGAATGCAGTTCCTCGGAGCAATTTCCATGAAAGTATTTTGTAGAACAGACAGAGGGAGGCGACGGTGCGTCTGTGAGAAAGTGACTGTAGACGAGACGCCAGGGTGGGGCCAACCATATTACATATCCGCCTCTGGAGCCTATCAAGAACCCCGAGGCAAACAGAAGGGGCGCCAGACCATATATGGCAGCAGTACTCCATGCAAAAAGGGCGAATTGTGGATTTGTATATCTGGAGGATCGACTCAGGGGAGAAAAACTTCCTAGCACGGCTCAGGAGCCAACTTTCCTCGCAGTGGACGAGGCAATTGACTCGATGTATTTATTCCATCTATGTGTGTGTGTGTGCGTGTGTGTGTGTGTTAGCTCTATCACTGATATTGAGCGCTTTCCAATAAGCACAACACTTATATAAAATATGTAGAGAAGATATATATATATATATATATATATATATATATATATATATATATATATATATATATATATATATATATATAAATGCGTAGGTATGCAGAAAATAGAGAAGAACACGTTGGGTGCATAATCCCGGGTTCCTTCGTATTTTTATTTTTATTTTTTAAGAAGACAGTGCTCCATACAGAGGTAGAGCTTTATTTAATAATATTTTTTTTTAAAAATATGAAGGAATCATATTTTAAAACAAAAAATATTATTAATTATATATATATATATATATATATATATATATATATATATAACTGTTTTTCATGAAATATTTTACTGCACTTAATTCCTCGACATCCTATTAATAAAAATAACAAATCAGATTTTAGACTTTACCGTAAAACCCACGAACAAAATCGGTCTAATTAATTTCTATTCCCACCAGTCAAAGAAATAAATCAGCATTAGTCGTAGGATCATAGTCCACAAGTCCAAAGGAGTACTTCTAACATCAAAAACACCAAATTCATATACCTACCCTATAAAAGTATCTACAAAATTTGAAAATAAGTTATTTATTACTAGGGTCTTTACCGCTTCCTCCAAGACAACTGGAGATATAATTAAGAAAAATAAGTTCAATAATTCTTTAAATTGCTGGTGTTATTAAAAAAGGTGCTTGTAATTAAAAAATATTGAAAAGGTGTCTCGTATTTCTGTATATATAAAAAAATAACACTTTATTTCATTTACGAGGTTATGGCGCAGTTTCACACTTCATAATTTTTTAAAGTGTGCAGTTGTTTTTTAACCAAGTTTTTAGATCATCCACAATAATTTTTCAGATCTTTTATTGATACAATGTTAAATTTAGTAACAAAACTAAATAAAAATCAAAATAGGTTACATTATATAAATAATACCCATACATTATGAAATGGACAAAGTCCGACAATTATTTTAAGATATTTTTATGTTTATACGTTCTTTTTTATAGATACAAGTAAATGCTTTGTTTATAATAAACAGTATTAACAACATTTGCCAGTCTGAGTGTCCGAGAAATTTTCATAGAAAATATGCGTCCTCCGACAGGAATCGAACCTGTATCCTATACGGAACCGTCATAGAGCCTGACGTGCTTTTACCGACTGAGCCACAGAGGAGCGTTTTCGAGAGAAGCAAGGTCGATTTTACTGTTTTCAAAATACAATTTTCCATGATTTTTTCACATACATTCATATCTGCTCGATGCGTATCCAAATGTAAACAAATATTTTCTATGAAAATTTCTCGGACATTCAGGACGGTAAATGTTATTAATACTGTTTTTTATAAACAGAGAATTTACTTAAATATTTGTATCGATAAAAGAGAATATATGAACATAAAAATGTCTTAAAATAATACACATGTTTAAAGAAGGGTGTAAACATAGTTATCCCGATGACATACTAAAGTAGGAAAAATGAATTCCTTTTCTAATTTAGTAATACATGTCCCCACCAAATTGTTCTAGATATATAAATATTTATATATCGCTATCCTTTATATATATATATATATATATATATATATATATATGAGAGTTTTCAGCTCCTATTTTATATCATAAACAAACAATTTATACAAAGAATTAAATAGCAATGTTAATGTTATTAATGGCGAAATCACTTCACTTACTATCAATTCCTTGAATAATATCCTTTTATTCGAGTTGTCAGATGGAAGACGCATGTCAAGTACTTTCGACAATTTCAAACTGTCATCTTCAGGGTGCAATTTTCCCTAAACATCGGCAAACACTAAGATGAAATATGTGTAGACCGGAATTTTTTTTTTTAACTTATTCTATATATTGACAGTTGAATATATATTCTTAGAGCGCACGATGCCGCGACGCCAGAGTTCTTGTTCAAATCAATCAATTTGTTTGAATTTTGAAAAGTTATCAAAATTTTCTTGTTATATATATTTACCTATTAAAGTGAAATGGACTATACTATATATGGTATAATTAGTAGAGCAAATTGTCTTTTCCACGGAATTTAAGGTTTTGATTATTTTCGTTAAATATAGCGAACAAGGAAAATTTAAATAATTTTTTATGTAGTTTTCATACCATATTTCAGACGTAAAATGTAAAAATGCTTGCAAAACTAAATAAAAAATAATTATATTTCACTTGTCTGCCATATTTAAGGAAATATATATATATATATATATATATATATATATATATATATATATATATATATATATATGTATGTATGTAATAATAATAATAACTGGGCACTCGTATTGGAGGATACCAGTCTATGAGAACAGCTAAGGCAGATTTGTGTTTATTCAACACCAACAGACCCCACCAGTGGTTTATACTGCAAATATGCAGAGCAGATCTTAGTTACAGTTTCAAGGAGA
>CAHIKZ030001251.1:50000-60000 GCA_903632075.3 Acanthosepion pharaonis
TGCACATCAGGCTATATGACAGTTCCGTGTAGGATACTGGTGCGATTCCTGTCGGAGGACTCATATTTTCTATGAAAATTTCTCAGACTTTCAGGCCGCTAAATGTTGTTAATACTGATTATTAAAAACAGAGCAATTAAATATGTGTGTATAAATAAATAACGCATAACTATATATATATATATATATATATATATATATATATATATATATATATATATTGAACAATAAAAAATATTAAAAGGTTAAAATCTTCAGACACACTGGGTTGTATATTAATATTCTTTCCTTTTTATTATTTCATTTAGATTCCTCGACTAGTTTAGGCCAAATGGTCATAATCATGAGAAAAAAAACCTGCTTGCTGGTAGCAGTGAACTACAGAAATGAATGTCTTGATAGAGTAAATGAACTTTTGACTGTAGTTTTCATTTTTTAACATGAATTTTGGTCAGTCCTTGTGTTGGTTAAAAAGTCTCTTTTAAGTTGTTATTTGAGATACGAGCTGGATGGATTCATGCTTCTCTGAATTCCCTTGGTCATTTTGACAGTTTTATTGGTTCCTGGAAAGGGGATGTGTCTCTGTTAAGTGTGTGTGTGTGTGTGTGGGCTATTTGGTTCTTAGGGAGTGAGTGAGTATGATGCGTGTAAGTGTGTATATTACTATGGGTGTGTGTTATCATTTGGCTCATTAGGGAGTGAGTGAGTGAGTATGAGTGTATATTCGTGTGGGTATGTGTATAAGTTTGAGGCCTCAACATCTCCGTAAGCATGTTTGTCTTTTCTGGGTGAGAAATGTGGGTATGTCCTGATTTATGGGGTTATATATTAAGACTATCTATATTGTTAAAATTGTGAATAAGCCCGTGTGGATAGTGCGGTTTTAAACGTTGTTGTCCACTTATTTTCATACAAATCTAAAATCTTTCTAATGTTATCTGCTCTGAACTTTTCTATTCTCTCAATTAAAGTGACTTTGGCATGGGTTTTAAAATCGTGTTTTTCTAGGCGGAAAATGTTCTACAGGTAATAAATATTCATGGGGAGTCGACTTAATTCGATTGCGATAATTATTAATTATGTCGTGAAAGAGGTATTCAGATTTTCTTACATATTGTTTCTGGCATAGTGTGCATTCTAGGAGGTAAATTATGTTATGACTTCTACAGTTAGAATCGTGGTAGATTTTGAAAGAAGATTTAGTGACTGAGCTAGTGAATGAATTCGTGTGTTTAATATGGTTGCAGCATAAACTTCTTATGTTGTTACATGTGGCCTCCTGATCCAGGTTCCATCTCTACTGTTCCCTTGTTTTTTTCAAATTATTCACCGTTCTCGTGATGTTACTTGAATGGAGTTTGAGATGGAATCCACATTATGAATGGAATCTCGAATTAAATATTTTGTGGGAGGGACAATTTTGCTGTTACACCCGGTATCATTCTAGGAGGTTAATTATGTTTTATATATATATATATATATATATATATATAATTGTCAGTAGTCAATATACCACATAACACCCTTAAGGGCTTAGCCTTGGAGCGGGTAGAATGGAGATCAACGTGTTTTAGTGGACTCGGCTATTTTCAATCTGCTTGTCTGAATCATCTTCAAGAAGCGAGAGCAACATCTAAAGGGTCAGCCAATCTAACAGTGATCTCATCTCACACTTGCTCCATATATGGCCTCCTTTGTAAATCACTAGCGGGTCTTAAATGCCACTTAAGATTATCGTAACAAACTTTCATAACTGAATCAATAAGCTGTCAGATCCTCATACGTCGAAACTGATGAGAGAGTCTATTATATATATATATATATATATATATATATATATATATATATATATATATATGTAGTACAGTAAACGTAACTCCATTTTTATTTCCCTACCGAGGTGGATAAGGCAATGTGAAGAAATTGAGGGGTCATCACAATCACCAGAGCTGATACCACCTTTTTTTTCTCTTGTGGGGTATACGGAAAGATCTTGTTTACAGGATCGAACCGAAGTCGAGAATTAAGACAAGCCATTTCTGAGAAACTTTCTGAAATTAATGTAGAAATGTGTCAAAATGGTTTGTACAAGTTTTTTCTGCTAGGGTTCAGCATTGTATTGAACATGAAGTATACAATTTCACATTGATTTCTATCTTTTTTTGGGGGGGGGAGTTATAAGTCTCGAGGCATCACCTTGACTTGCAAACAAAACAAAATAACACTCTTGTATTTCTTTACTTCCTTTTTCACACCTACCCTCTTCTTTGTCCACATGACATATTCAATAGATGACCAGAGCTTCCTCTTACCATTTTATTTTTTAATAATGTAAACCACTTCCCTCTTTAACCCAATAACTCCTCTCCCACACACTATCTACAGTTCGTTACATGTTCTACTTCAACAATGGCGTGTTAGCAGGAAAAAAGGTAAATTTACTCCACTAATTTGTTTCTCTCTTTCTTTTACTTCCTTTCATATATTCCTTTAATGATTTTTTTTAAAATACAGGGTGAGGCAAAAGTAACACTCTTTTTATATATTATTATTTATTGAACTAAAGTACAGTGCTGTTCGATAAAATTGACTGACCTTATCTTTTGAATTTAGCTCAACTTTCGTTTCATCAGAGAAGAGAACATTCTTCCAGTCTTCTACGGTGAAATTTTTGTAATAGTGAGCCCATTCAAGTCTATTGGCTTTGTTGGCTTTGCTTATTAGTGGCTTAAACCTTTGTGTACAAGATTTGTAGCCTTGTTCTAACAAGATTTGTAACCTTGTTCTGACGGACTGTTGAAGAGGCAACAGGCTTAGACTGGCTGCAATTTCTTGGCTAGTTATAGTCCTATTCTTCGCAAATTCTCTCTTGGTTACCCTGCCAGTTCTATCATCAATCTTTTTCTTTCGTCCTCTTGTTTCCTTCATTGGAGCAGGAGTGGCATCATTATGTGCCCTAAGCACTCGATAGCCAGTTGATTGCGAGGTTATAGCGATTTCTGCAATTTCTCTCGTAGACTTGCTTCCTTTTGAGAGGGCAATAATAGATGCCTTAAGTGATTCTGATGCGTGTTTGTACCCTTTCATCTGGTTAGTGACTTGAGTGGCTATTTCAAGCTATTTTATACTGTATGAGGCTTTCTGGAATATTCTGGAATACTCTATATTTAATTTAAGCTGTTCGAGAATTCTCTAGAATATTGTTCTGAGTGTATTGTAAAATAGTTTTCAATATTTTGTCAAAAGTTCTTTAAATGTAACAGTTTAATCATTAGAATGCGATATCTGAGTCACGGAGTTTTTTCCTGAATCTCATTTATATCCAAATTTATAATTATCAATAGAATACCTTAGGGTGAATAAAATTTTCCTAGGTGGTCGGGAAGGGGTCTTTATATTAGTAAGATTAAAAATTATTTTAATCCCCAAAACAATAAAAAAAAATATTTTTAGTAAAAAAAATCAGGTGAGTCACTTTTATCGAACAGCACTGTATATTGCAGTATTCTAAGATGGCTTGATATGAACTATGGCTTAAGCATTTGGGATTAGTTAATCTTAATAGGACAACATGAAGCAAGTGGGTGGCCTTCAAAGTCACCAACAAGACTTAACATCACCAGACATGTTCTTGTGGGATGGGGGCTGAAAGATCTTGATTACAGGCTCAAACCAAAAACATTTCCCGAATTAAAACAAGCAATATAAAATTTGTGAAATTAATGTAGAAATGTGTCAATGGTTTTTAGAAGTGTTGCTGATAATGTTCATCAATGTCTTGAACATGAAGAGGAGCATTTTGAACGTGGTAAATGGCTTGTTAATCATAACAAATCATTTTGTTTGATGTGACAATACTTATACATTTTCTTGTAACCAGGGTTATGCAAAATAATATCCATACAACAGAATATGTTACCTCTATCACAGTGAGCACTTTCCACTAAGTACCGCATATATATATATATATATATATATATATATATATATATATATATATAATGGATGGACAAAGTTCGACAATTATTTTAAGACATTTTTTATGTGTATATAGATTCATTTTCTTTTACAAGGGGATTGATGCCAAAGTGATCAGACTGCTCTATTCGGGAAAATAGGGAAAAATTAGGGGAAATATTTCTTTGTTTTAGATTATCGAAAGTGATTTTTATTTATTTCGAAGTAGGGGTCAGATTTATAATATCGATACGGTGTCAAAGCCTTTCCTGACATTTCCAGAGTTAATTTCGAGCTGAGGAGGACAGGACAGGACGACGTGAAGCAATTGAGTGGTCATCCCGATCAACAGACCTAAAACCACCAGACTATATTTCTTGTGAGGTGTACTGAAAGCTCAACCCGAAAACATTTCCTGAATTAAAACAAGCAATATCTGATAAATTAATATAGAAATGCGCCAAAGGTTTTGAACAAATGTTGCTGATAGGGTTCAGCATTGATTTGAACATAAAGGGAACCATTTGAGAAGGATTTCTATCTTTTTATGGAGTTGCAAGCGTCAAGATATCATGTTGATTTACAAACAAAACAAGATACTGCAATGCCACTTGCACTTTTCTGTTTACTTGCTTCCTTTTAGACTCCTACCCGCTTCTTTATCTAGATGACATCACAATGATTTCTATCTTTTTATGGAGTTGCAAGCGTCAAGATATCATGTTGATTTACAAACAAAACAAGATACTGCAATGCCACTTGCACTTTTCTGTTTACTTGCTTCCTTTTAGACTCCTACCCCTTCTTTATCTAGATGACATCAATGATTTCTATCTTTTTTATGGAGTTGCAAGCGTCAAGATATCATGTTGATTTACAAACAAAACAAGATACTGCAATGCCACTTGCACTTTTCTGTTTACATGCTTCCTTTTAGACTCCTACCCGCTTCTTTATCTAGATGACATCACAATGATTTCTATCTTTTTATGGAGTTGCAAGCGTCAAGATATCATGTTGATTTACAAACAAAACAAGATACTGCAATGCCACTTGCACTTTTCTGTTTACTTTGCTTCCTTTTAGACTCCTACCCTTCTTTATCTAGATGACATCACAATGATTTCTATCTTTTTTATGGAGTTGCAAGCGTCAAGATATCATGTTGATTTACAAACAAAACAAGATACTGCAATGCCACTTGCACTTTTCTGTTTACTTGCTTCCTTTTAGACTCCTACCCGCTTCTTTATCTAGATGACATCACAATGATTTCTATCTTTTTTTATGGAGTTGCAAGCGTCAAGATATCATGTTGATTTACAAACAAAACAAGATACTGCAATGCCACTTTGCACTTTTCTGTTTACATGCTTCCTTTTAGACTCCTACCCGCTTCTTTATCTAGATGACATCACAATGATTTCTATCTTTTTATGGAGTTTGCAAGCGTCAAGATATCATGTTGATTTACAAACAAAACAAGATACTGCAATGCCACTTGCACTTTTCTGTTTACTTGCTTCCTTTTAGACTCCTACCCTTCTTTATCTAGATGACATCACAATGATTTCTATCTTTTATGGAGTTGCAAGCGTCAAGATATCATGTTGATTTACAAAAAAAACAAGATACTGCAATGCCACTTGCACTTTTCTGTTTACTTGCTTCCTTTTAGACTCCTACCCGCTTCTTTATCTAGATGACATCACAATGATTTTCTATCTTTTTTATGGAGTTGCAAGCGTCAAGATATCATGTTGATTTACAAACAAAACAAGATACTGCAATGCCACTTGCCTTTTTCTGTTTACATGCTTCCTTTTAGACTCCTACCCGCTTCTTTATCTAGATGACATCACAATGATTTCTATCTTTTATGGAGTTGCAAGCGTCAAGATATCATGTTGATTTACAAACAAAACAAGATACTGCAATGCCACTTGCACTTTTCTGTTTACTTGCTTCCTTTTAGACTCCCTACCCCTTCTTTATCTAGATGACATCACAATGATTTCTATCTTTTTTATGGAGTTGCAAGCGTCAAAGATATCATGTTGATTTACAAACAAAACAAGATACTGCAATACCACTGCACTTTTCTGTTTACTTGCTTCCTTTTAGACTCCTACCCACTTCTTTATCTAGATGACATCACAATGATTTCTATCTTTTTATGGAGTTGCAAGCGTCAAGATATCATGTTGATTTACAAAAAAAAACAAGATACTGCAATGCCACTTGCACTTTTCTGTTTACTTGCTTCCTTTTAGACTCCTACCCGCTTCTTTATCTAGATGGCATCACAATGATTTCTATCTTTTATGGGTTGCAAGCGTCAAGATATCATGTTGATTTACAAACAAAACAAGATACTGCAATGCCACTTGCACTTTTCTGTTTACTTGCTTCCTTTTAGACTCCCTACCCTTCTTTATCTAGATGACATCACAATGATTTCTATCTTTTTTATGGAGTTGCAAGCGTCAAGATATCATGTTGATTTACAAACAAAACAAGATACTGCAATGCCACTTGCACTTTTCTGTTTACATGCTTCCTTTTAGACTCCTACCCGCTTCTTTATCTAGATGACATCACAATGATTTCTATCTTTTATGGAGTTGCAAGCGTCAAGATATCATGTTGATTTACAAACAAAAACAAGACACTGCAATGCCACTTGCACTTTTCTGTTTACTTGCTTCCTTTTAGACTCCTACCCGCTTCTTTATCTAGATGACATCACAATGATTTCTATCTTTTTATGGAGTTGCAAGCGTCAAGATATCATGTTGATTTACAAACAAAACAAGATACTGCAATGCCACTTGCACTTTTCTGTTTACATGCTTCCTTTTAGACTCCTACCCCTTCTTTATCTAGATGACATCACAATGATTTCTATCTTTTTATGGAGTTGCAAGCGTCAAGATATCATATTGATTTACAAACAAAACAAGATACTGCAATGCCACTTGCACTTTTCTGTTTACATGCTTCCTTTTAGACTCCTACCCGCTTCTTTATCTAGATGACATCACAATGATTTCTATCTTTTTATGGAGTTGCAAGCGTCAAGATATCATGTTGATTTACAAACAAAACAAAGATACTGCAATGCCACTTGCACTTTTCTGTTTACATGCTTCCTTTTAGACTCCTACCCCTTCTTTATCTAGATGACATCACAATGATTTCTATCTTTTATGGAGTTGCAAGCGTCAAGATATCATGTTGATTTACAAACAAAACAAAAGATACTGCAATGCCACTTGCATTTTTCTGTTTACTTGCTTCCTTTTTAGACTCCTACCCGCTTCTTTATCTAGATGACATCACAATGATTTCTATCTTTTTATGGAGTTGCAAGCGTCAAGATATCATGTTGATTTACAAACAAAACAAGATACTGCAATGCCACTTGCACTTTTCTGTTTACTTGCTTCCTTTTAGACTCCTACCCGCTTCTTTATCTAGATGACATCACAATGATTTCTATCTTTTTATGGAGTTGCAAGCGTCAAGATATCATGTTGATTTACAAACAAAACAAGATACTGCAATGCCACTTGCAGTTTTCTGTTTACTTGCTTCCTTTTAGACTCCTACCCGCTTCTTTATCTACATGACATATCTAATAAATGGCCAGAGCTTCCTCTTACTCCTTTATTCCTCAAACTGTTCTCCAATAATGTATACCACTTCCACCTTTCACCTAATAATTCCTCCCTCACAAAATATTTTCAGTTCCTTACATATTCAACTTCCACAATGGCGTGTTAACAGGATCGAAGGTAAGTTTAATTCAATAATTTGTTTATCTCTTTCTTTTCCTTCTCTTCATATATTCCTTTAATGAATTTTTAAAAACAGGGTGCGGCAAAAGTAACGCTCTTTTTTATATATTATTATTATTATTTATTGAACTAAAGTAATTTCCAGTATTATAAGATGGCTTAAGATGAACTATGGCTTAAGCGTTCGGGATTAGTTAATCTTAATTTCTAGTTGAGTTGGGTAGGACAACATGAAGCAAGTGGGTGGCCTTCAAAGTCACCAACAAGACTTAACATCCCCAGACATGTTCTTTCGGGATGGGGGACAGAATATTCTTGCTTAGAGAATTTCCCGATTTAAAACAAGCAAAATAAATTTTCTGAAATTAATGTAGAAATGTGTCAATGGTTTTTAGAAGTGTTGCTGATAATGTTCATCATTGTATTGAACATGAAAAGGAGCAGTTTGAACATGGTAAATGGCTTGTTAATCATAACAAATCATTTTGTTTGACGTGACGATACTTATAAATTTTCTTAAACAACTGTAATTTATTTTTGTTCAATAAAAATTAATCAAAGGTAGCTACTTTTGCTGCATTCTGTACATAGTGATTTACTAAGTATAGCTTAGATGTGGCACAAGGCTGAAAATATAGAGCAAAAAGTAAGGACCCCACGCACTATTCTGTTGTAATTGATTTACCAAGACAAACCTACTAACCATTACAAAAATCATGTTGTTTTGAAGTGACAATACTGTAATTTATTTTTGGTCAATAAAAGTTAATAAGGAGTAATGGATAGCGGCTCGAATTGAGGAATCGGAGAGCCGAGTTCGAATTCCAGGCAAACCCATGACATTCACTTACATAATATTACCTTTGGAAAATAATCTCTTCTTCTCCCCACAGCCAATGCTAAATAGCATGACAAACCGGGTTCTATGGCAACTGGTCTACCACAGAATGAAATGGCAACCTCCTGCGAGAAAACATCCGCCTCGTCAGTCATGTATCGAAAGATGCATGATCGCCTAAGCGTGTATCATGCATGGCACACAACTGACTGAAATAAAAATAAAATCTCGTCTACACTCACTTTCTCAAAGACTGTCTTTTCTACAAATATGTTCATGAAAGCTGCTGTGGCGAGCTACTTTCATTGGTGCCCCAACTGCGGGAATTTTAAACGTGCTTCTAGGTCGGCATCTCTGTCCCATTCTTTCACAGTTAAATGTAACCGCCTCTTCTACTCCAACAGCTTCTTCTCTCGCTCTTCCCGACAGTGAAACTCCTTTCCTCCTACTTGCTTCCATGACAGTTATAATCTTCAAATATTTAAATGTAATGTCAATCGACATGTTCTGTTGCCTTGATGCTGACCCCCGTTCTTCTCTTTATCCTTTCCTCAAACTCCCCTCTTTACTCTGCTCTCTGTAACCTCTTGCATGCTAGTGGCACTCCCGTCTTGCGTGGGGTGAAATTCTAAAATAAATAAATAAATAAATAAATAAAATTAAAAAAAAATGAAATAGACACCATGTATATAAGATGATACGTTTTAAAATATATATATATATATATATATATATATATATATATATATATATATATATATATATATAGATATATATATATATATATATGCGTGCTGAAAAGTATCAATCAAATATGACTAAATACCAGCAAATTAGATTATATCTTCAAAAAAATCATGTGTATATATATTGTTCACTTTTCACCATACATCATATCTATCTATCTATCTATCTATCTCTGTCTCTCTGTATATATATATATATATATATATATATATATATATATATATATATATATATATATAAACTATCTGTTCAGATATTTCTGTCTATCTACCTACCAACTACTTTGTCTATTTATCAGTCATGGTTTTCACATCTATCTATCTATATATATATATATATATATATATATATATATTACTGTCTATTCAGATCTGTCAGTATATCTATTTATCTATCTCTCCATTTATCTATCTATCTTGATATTATCTATCTATGTATATATATATATATTTATCTATCTATCTTGGTATTTTTATCTCTCTCTCTCTCTCTCTCTCTATATATATATATATATATATATATATATATATATATATATATATAGGCGTGCTGAAAAGTATCAATCAAATATGACTAAATACTAGCAAATTAGATTATATCTTCAAAAAATCATGTGTATATATATTGTTCACTTTTCACCCATACATACTTTATAGAA
>CAHIKZ030001251.1:62500-80000 GCA_903632075.3 Acanthosepion pharaonis
ATATATATATATATATATATATATACATATATATATATATATATATAACTGTGTCTCTCTATCTGTGTGCATGTTACCTATGCATGTCTATATTTTTCGATTGATTTCAATGAAATTCTACACTCATGTTGCGCATATTTACCAAGGTCAAGACAAACTTTTCATTCTACAGCCATCCCAGGGTTTGGCAGAAAAATCGATAAAAATGAAGGTGGGTAGGACTTTTTGCAAAAAAAAACAAGGCAAATTTACACGCGAACGATTTTTTATACTGGATAAGCTTATATTCTTTACATTGAATGCAAATAAAACCTCATGTTATGGGATTTCTCTAGAGTTCTTCACGGTTGTCCTGGCTTTACACAAAAAAAAATTGGAAAAAATCTGTGATAAAAACAGGTTTTTCGTACTAGTTAAAATAAAAATTTAGATAACTTCCAATTTATCTTCAAACATGTCGCAAAAACTTTGCTATCTTGCAAAAGATAAGATAGTGTAGCCTTATCTCTACTCGGTACCCCTTTTTCTACTATAACTCCCTGGATTTTCATCCGATGCATTCCAAATTTGCCATGTAAATTACATATGGCACATAAATTGTCTTGTGCGAATGTTTGTTTTAGATGTTTCAGTTAAATAGACGAAATCTGCGACAAACTTGGCTTTTGCCATTTAGCCAATAATTTCTCCAAATGATTCCATTCTAAATAAGCATTGGAATAACCTTTGATGCAAAGATTTTTTGAGAAGAATTACTGAAGCGTTAAAAGGGAAAAATTCCCGAAGAACTTCATATTAACTAGCTTTACAGTCAACGTGTAAAGAAATGGGGAGGGCGTTCGTGCGTTTACACTTGACGCTTCATTCTTGCTTTTGATTGATTATTAAATTTGTGAACAATGTCATACTATCTGGAAGTTATTACGGGCATAGGAAATTTACTGAATATCTAAAACACTGAAACAATTTAACCCCAGCAACGACCACACTGGAAGGATTCATCGATGGAATTCCTTTATTAAGAACAATCAAACACTTGCAAAAGACATACCGTAAAATATATGAGGTGGGTGTAAGTATACCAAAAGATGATGTACGTAAGCGGGGTCGCAGACAGACATTTCTAGACAGGGGGTGGGGTATATCACTCAAACACTATAGAAGTCGACTCCATTTTCGACTTTAAACAGCATTGTTTGTCCTAGTCTCAATAAAAAAAAAGGGTGACATAATTAAAATGAGACTCACTGAGCTTCTTCAAAGATTTTAACATGAACAAAACTAAAACATCTGCAAGTACGATTTAATAGTTTATGGTGATAGCTGCGTCTCCGATAAAAAACAAAAAACAAAATGAAACTAATATCAGATATCTTCAAAGGTTTCGCAAACATTTTTTTGAAACCCGGTAGAAATTTCACCACCATCAGCTCGACGACTTTACAAATTGAAGACTCTTCTATTAAACTTATGTGCGCCAACATTATTCACGCCCAGCAAACAAAGTAGGCCTTCAATGTGGAAAACAAAACTTTAATACCAAGCGCTGAACGCGCTTTCTTTTATATTATCGACATATCTTCCAGGGCGTGCTAAGACTCTGATAAAATGGAGAATTATATAGCACGCTGATGACACAGTACTTCAGACAAGTATATTTTCGTCGACATGTTTAAACACACATCGCAAACACAAAATTCGACTATTTTTCTTTTCAGCCTACGAGGGACAAAACAAACATACAGAAATGTGGAGGGTAGTATTGTGGAGTTACCCCAATTAATTTTCGGAAAATACGCTGCTAGGGGACGCCCCTTAAGACTATAAATAAGAAGTAACATTCTCCGTCATCCTCTCTTTCTGTTTTTTCTTCAGCTTCCAGATGTAGTTGCACATAGAAAAGAACGCTGCCGCTGACACGCGTTCTCTTCGGTTGCTCTTATATTGATATTTGAATTCTCTAATACATATGCATATATACATATATCACACACGATTGTTACACGTTATCACACACGCGTGTTACATTTACTTCTAAACAAAAGCCATCACTAGTTTAAATGGTTTCTACGTTCATATTCATTGATTTGTCACATGCAACAGACTTCCGTTATCTATGTATAACTTTGTTTTATTAATATACAGTTTGTACGCTGTTATTTTGTTACTGGACTCACATGCTGGGTCCGCTATTTTTGATGTAGCATAGATATACTAGGGGACACATATTTTCCACACAACTCGCATGTGCCTGCAACAATATATATATATATATATATATATATATATATATATATATCAGTATATTTTCTTCTAAGTCTGTTCATAATATCTATGTCTATATTAGTCATTTTATATCTATCTATCTATCTATCTCTTATATCGGCCTGACGATTGCGTCTAGCATGAAACAGCCTGTCGCCTCTGAGTGTTGATTTCAATGATCACTTTTATATTTGTATTTAGATATGCTCTATCTCTGATATTGAGCACTTCATCCTGTAAATATACCACACCTTAAAACTGTATTTCTTCATATATATATATATATATATATATATATATATATTAGTCTATTTATGTTTGCTTATATATCTATCTCAGCTTGTTCATATCTATTTATCTACCTATCTATCTCAGTCTGTTCATAATATCTATCTGACATATATATATATATATATATATATATATATATTAGTCTGTTCATGCCTTTATCATCTATCTATATCAGTTTTTTCATCTATCTATCTATCTATCACAGTCTGTTCATATCTATCTATCTATCTATCTATCTATCTATCTAATAAATACTGTAAATAAGGCTGCAAATCTACTGACATGCATTTATCATATATCTATCTCAGCTTGTTCATATCTATCTATCTACCTATCTATCTCAGTCTGTTCATAATATATATCTATCTTTCGCTATATATATATATATATATATATATATATATATATATATATATATATATATATATATATATATATATATATATATATATATTAGTCTATTTATGCCTTTATCATCTATCTATCTCAGTTTCTTCATATCTATCTATCTATCTATCTATCTAGTCAGGTCTGTTCAACATCTATCTATCTATCACAGTCTGTTCATATCTATCTATCTATCTAGTCAGGTCTGTTCAATATCTATCTATCTATCTATCTATCTATCTATCTATCTACCACAGTCTGTTCATATCTATCTATCTATCTATCTATCTATCTATCTATCTATCTATCTATCTATCGAATAAATACGGTAAATAAGGCTGCAAATCTACTGACATGCATTTCGCGTTTGCTTTCTTTGGAAATTTTTACTTTTAATTATTGACAGAGAAAAATTCATCCTTCCATATAACAGTAGAGTTCATTATATTATGTGAAATTGTAATAGTCTATGGAATTAGAAAAAAATATTGTCTTTCTATCTATCTTCTATATTTGGGCCAGTAATCATGGCTAGCTGATTTTAAGATAAGACAGAGTAACTTTCGCATGTAGACATTTTGGCTTTGTGGCACATTGTTGCATTTCCAAAATAAATTTTACTTCTCTCTTTACTACAATTATGTATATGTGGAACTAGTCACGACTTAATAGAAACAGTGAGGTGTTATGGTGGCTGTAGTAAGAATGGTAAGAATGTGTTGTTTTGGTGTAAGGAATACTGTAGTATGTTTGAGTCAGTAATTATGGCTAGATAGGTTTAAGATAAGACAGATTGAAGAGTAACCTTCGCATATATACCATTTTGGCTTTGTGACACAGTGTTGTAATCCCAAAATAAATATTACTTCTCTCTTTAGTAAAATGTTGTATATATGGAACTAGTTAGGACTCAATAGAGACTCCCAGGTATTATGGTGTCTGTACTAATAATGGCAAAAATGAATTGCTAGCAAAGTTTAAGATAAGACTAGCCTTCCGATATCCCTTTTTTGGCCTTGTGCCATATTTTTGTATTTTTCAAAATAAATATTGCTTTCTTTTTTGGTATCTATAACTATACAACTTTAAGCGCAATATTAGTTTGGCGGCAAGGTCTCATAAATTTGTATTTGAAATTGTTATATTTAAAGATCTAATGCTACCAGTTTCTTCTTCTCCGGCTTCTTCCTTTCCTGTCAACTCTGATCTTCAAAAATTTAAATGCAATTTCAATTGTTATCTTCTGTCTGAATTCTTGTTCTTTTATTGTTCTCTCTCATTAAATTCTCTGACACCGATAACCCTTTGCATCTTAGTGACTTTATTGTCTTCCTTGAGATAACAATTTTAAGAAGAAGTATATTTTTTCTTCTGGTGTAAGAGAAATAATATCTATGTGTGAGCTAAAACATTTTCTTTGGGCTGATATTAAACAGAAAACATGTAGCTTAAATAGAAGTTATGTTAAATAAACTTGGTACCAAGTAACTTAATATTTATTTTTATAAATTTATCGGTCCTATCCGCCAACCATTATGCCACATCTCTATCTTGTTCAGCAGGGCATATTCTGGAAAATGTTTTAGGTTTATTTAGACAGGCGGATGAGACAAAGATGTGCTTCTCGCCAGATTTATTCAGCTTCTACTATTGAAACTGGAGCACCTTACAGGATTTATTATTGGTGGGAGTAATCTCAAAAGTATAAGATAGTCAGATGTTGACTACGATGATGGCTGACTCGAAAAGAAAACGACAAGCCCTCCGGAAGAATGAGAGAAAAGATCCCATGAAGAAGCTCAGAAAATATGGTCATCGACAAGAGAAAAAGCTTAAGATTACAAAAGTGACAACGATTGGCATCACAGGAGTGTCAAACGGGTATCTGTTGAGTCACAAAACCAACCCAACTCCATAATAATATTATATACTCTAACGACATTATAAATTTAAAATTATATCATTATCACGGTATTTGATAATATATAAGATGAATCTTTTAAAATGGTTTATATATTTTCTTGAAATTCCCAAGCAATTTTCAAGCCGTCAGTAGGTTAATTTTATACCAAAAGCTCATTACTATAGATTATAATTTTGCCTAAAAATAAAAAGTGAGGAAGAATTGGATGTAAAAAGAAAAGCTATTAGAGATTGAGAGAAGAAGAGAAAGAAAACATAGATGTAAAAAAAAAAGAAAAAGGAAGAAGTAAAGTGTGAGGAAAAAGAGATATAAACAGAACACGTTTAGGGAATGAGAACCAAAGAGATAGAAAGACAATAGTGATAAGAAAATAGAGAGAGAGTAAGAAAGAAAGATAGAGAGAAGACTGATAGAGAATGAGAAACGAAGAGAGACAGACGACAGGGACAAGAGAGTCAGATAAAACCTTATCTCTAGATGAAGGAAAAGAAGAAAAATAGATAAAGAGAAAACGGTTAGATGGTGAGAAACGGAGAAAGATAAAAAGACGGTAGAGACAAAGAGAGACAAATGAATCTCTTGCGGCCGGTAATCGTTAGTTGTGTTTAGTTCAGGGAGATAAAAGAACTCCAACACAGGGAATTTTACTTCGCTATTTTATTAACGTCAACATGCACATTTTCTAGTTATCCAGTGGGGTTGCTCTCTTTCTACTGGAGAGCCGTTTCACACGCAAAAGCGAACACGTCTCCATTGCCTGACGGTTCAGAAACCACTCACTGAAAACACTTTCTTTATGCCTATCTTCTTTTCCACCCTGGCTCAGCCAATCAAAATCGACTTCTTTGTTTTGTCTTCCATTTGACCACAAAGATCAATCTCAGGATGTCCGAGCAGAGATACCATGCCAGCTAAAAATATTAGTTTGCTAAACTATTATTTAGCATGCGTTCGACCTATATCTGCATCATTTTTTCTGCCTTGTTGAAATGTGGAACTATGTCATATAACAGTACGCCTTTTTATGCTGTCAGATACCATAATTATTATATTATTATTGAAGTAACATCACTTCTATTAACTGGTGCCAAGAGGGGATGAGGACTGTTATCTTTACTTATTCTCTACTCATTCTACTTACCTCCTTATTTAGAAAAATAAAAATAAATGTAATTAACAGTTAATAGATCTGGAGTTGTCTTCCTTGGATGGTTTTCTGATTAGACTGAAAATTGATTGATTCGACTTCAAAGGTAAGTCGATCCTTTTCAGGATATTTGTAACCAGAATTATCATTCCTATTCGACAGTTGCCCGATTAGACTGGAAATTGATTTATTCTCCAAGTTAGCCCAGTTTGAAAGTTATTGTGATAACAAAATTGCGCTACGACGTGTCCTTTTTGCTGCGTTACGTTTAACATACGCATGTAGCAACAGAGAAATCGAATCATTATAATGGTAATGAAAAATTTTGGGCGGATACTGATTTAAGAACGAGGGCTATATATATATATATATATATATATATATATATATATATATATATATATATATATATTCACTGATTCAGCTTTCCACCAATAATCAAATCTGGTTCTTGCCTGACATTGATTTCGCTGCGTTAGTCTGTCAATTTCCTGATTTACAGAGTCATGGGAAAAGATTAAAAAAAAAAAAAACAAAAAACAAAAACAACAGACGAACAAATATATTGCTCCAGTCAAAAGATTATTTCCAAATTGCAAGGGGATTGTGGGAAGGGTAGACTAGTTAAGAAACAGTAGTTTCATCTTCATAACAGACAAAGATGGGGTGCTCTTTAGAACCTGGAGGAAGTTCTCGATTCTCCCATGTGGTTCGCCACGGAACCTCCCATTTTCTCAACGAAAAGGTCCGTCTCCGGGCTCCTCCCTGTGGAATGTCGACGCAGGAGACGCACAGGGACTCGTCAGAATATATCTCTGGCCGTTGGCTCCGTTACCTATATAAGAACTTCTGACCCGAACCTCTCAGGCCGCTTGAAGACGGTAAGGTCGTAATCATATTGACAGGTACAATCTATCCGCATATGGTTCTACCCCCGTCTTTTCTACTTTTCTCCCCAGCATTGAGTTTTTCGTCTCTATCTTTTCGACCAATCGCCCTTTATATTTGACTCCCGCCATTTTATCTCCCATATTCAATTTGGAGATTTTATTTTGCATGCTATTCTTTTCCTCTCCAGGATTTTCAACTCATCTCCGTTGCATTTCTTTCAAAAACCGACTCTCATTTTGCTTTCTTGAGCGGGAAAATGAAAGGAAGGAAAGTATAGTTATATACCTTCTACCCTTTCGCTTTGTCTGTTCCTTTCTTCGTTCCTTTCTTTTTTCTTTCTTTCTTTTCGCTTTTCTTTTTCCTTTTTTGTTTTCCTTCCATTCATAAGCTGTATTTTGTTTCTTCTAACTTGTTTTACTACTAGACTTCTTTCTTTCGTTCTTTCTTTCTTTCTTTCTTTATTTATTTATTTATTTCGTTCTTTCTTTCACAAACTCTTTTTTTAATTCGATCTTTTCATCTTTCCTTTTTCTTACTTTCGTTCTTTTCTTTTTTCATTCATTTTCTTCTTTCTTTCTTTCTTTCTTATTTACGTTCTTTCTTTCTGTCATTTTCGCTGACTTTCGTTCGTTCTTTCTTTCTTTCTTTCATTCGTTCGTTATCTCCTTTCTTTCTTACTGTTATTCTTTTTTCTTCCTTTTTTCTTTTCTTTCTTTCTTTCGAGTTTTCTTTCGTTCTTTCTTTCTTTCGTTTTTTCTTTATTTATTTCGTTCTTTCTTTCACAAACTCTTTTTTAGTTCGCTCTTTTCTTCTTTCTTTCGTTCTTTCTTACTTTCGTTCTTTTCTTTTTCATTCGTTCTTGTCTTCTTCGTTTCTTTCTTATCTTCTTTCTTTCGTTTTTCTTTCTTTCTTTCTTTCTTTTTTGCTGTCATTCTTTTTCCTTCCTTTCATTCTTACGTTCTTCCTTTCTTTATTTCTTTCTTTCTTTTAAATGTTTTTTTCTCTTTGTCGTTATCTACGTTCACGTTCTTTTTATTTATTTAAAAACTATTCCATTAATATTGGTTTCTTTTTTCAGAATTTCTTTTCTATCTTTCTTTTCTTTTCTTTTCTTTCTTTCTTTCCTTTTTCCTTTCTTTCTTTTTTCTTTCTTCCTGCTAAGATTCCCTTTATCCCACACGATCCCCACCAGTCATTTCTTTTTTTAAATTCCTCGATCATTTCTTAATCAATATTACTACTTCCATCTTTCTTTTCGCATTTTCCTTTTCGTCCTGGCCTTGCCATGAAACTCCATCAAACCTCACCCAGCTAAAATAGAAATATTTCCATAATGTTCACCCTTCGAATTTCATGATATGCTTTCCCATTCCAACTCGACCTCTCCTGTTCCTCCATGTCACCGATTTTACATCGTGTTTATTTTCTACGTAATACTGAAATGCAAAATGGCGTGGGTGAGGTCATTATTGACGAGACTTACCTTCGCTTGACCAGAGCCCTAAATAGCGCGTACCCAGTGAGAATCGCACACTTTAATTTATAGGACTGCTCATCGAGATCACCTCGCTAAGGATTCGTGTTAATATTATAGAGTTTCCTTTTGTTTTCAGTTTTTAATTCACTAATATTCTTTGATTAATTTCTATTTCTTCTTCGCTTGTTCATTCCGCCGACGAACAAACTGAATTATTATACGAATAGCTTAAAAACCCACCCCGTCATTTGACATTCAAGGTAGATCCTGTGAAGAGCTGTTGATTTTGCCTTGGGCATGTTCTAGGGTTAGAGAGACCCTAAGTATTTGCATATTCTCTGCATTGGAAGCTGTTGCTTGATATCGGTTTTCAGTTGCACGGGACTTTATCTTCGTCGCCGAAGACTTGGTTCTTTTGATTGCAATCTGGTCCTTTGTTGGAGGTGATTTCTTTTTGCGAGGCATACTGCTGCCGTATGCCATAGGCATCGATAAAATATAGAACTCAAAATTGATCGCTTTATTTAAATAGTGCATTAATATTTAAGCTAATCTTTTAAAAGTTTAACGTTAATTCTTCTGCTGACATCTTAGAAATTTTGATGAGCGTAGGTTTTCACTTTTCGTAAAAACAATTAGTTTTATTTCATGGGTGACTTATTATTTTCAAATTTATTTCCATTTTCTAAAAACTGTTATCGCAAAAAATCACATAAAATATCACCGTAAACAATCGCAGTAATGAAAACGTGGAAATTTTAAACTTCTGTAACATGAACTATTGAATGTTATAAAGTTATGTCCCTTTAATTGAAAAAAAAAGTGTGATACGATGACACCTACATTAGCATTTATTATATAGAAGAAGATGAGCTTATAAGAGTTATGTTCCTTTAATTGAAAAAGTGTGACACACTGACATTGGAATTTATTATGTAGAAGACAGGGATGAGCTATTGAGAGCTGTGTCCCTTTAATTGAAAATGTGTAACACAATGACACACAGACATTGGCATTTTTATATAGAAGATAATCCTATAAGAATTATGTTCCTGTAATTGAAAAAGTGTGACACTATTTACATTATTCGGACTATTGTCCTCACCTTTCTTGCCATATTTATTACAATGTTTCGACCGTTGTACGCTCAGGCCTTCTTCAGGTGGTTGGAAATGAACTTTCGAACTGAACCCTTTATTCCAGTAGGACTATTCAATGGATTTCAGTTATCAGTTATCTCCTTTACCAGGTATTGAACTCACACTCTTTGGGTCCTGTCACTGGACATAGCTAACGCATTTATCCACTGTCCCACTGCGCCATGCGTTCTCGAGGACATCTGTGTATGAATTTCTGGGTTTTAGAAACTCAATGTCTTCAATTCATTTTTTTTACCAATGCTCATATTGCAATTTTTGCTGTTATCATTGCATGTTTTTACAAGAGCTCATATTACAATTTTTCTGTTATTATCGCTTTTCTCTGGCACTCCTTATTACTGGCACAATGGATAAAGGCGTTAGTTAAATCCAGGGACAGGACCCAGATAGTGTGAATTAAATACCTGGCTAAGACGGCAGAGAATATGGACAGGGGAATTAACAAGAGATAACTCATAACTGATATCCATTAGAGATGTCACGTGGAACAAGAACAGTCTACACCAGTGAGCGAAATAAAGGGTTCCGTTAGACATTCCAAACACCTGAAAAAGGCCGGAGCGTGCAACGGCCGAAACGTTGTGATAAATATGCCAATAAAGATGAGGACAATAGTCCGAATAATGTAAATAGTGTATATAATATCTCATCTCAGAAATATAGAGAGATATTGTGTCCCTTTAATTGAAAAATTGTGACACAATGACACAGAGACATTGGTATTTTTTATATAGAAAAGGATGAGCTTATAAGAGTTATGTTCCTGTAATTGAAAAAGTGTGACACACTGACATTGGAATTTATTCTATAGAAGAAAGGGATGAGCTATTGAAAATTGTGTCCCATTAACAGAAATAGTGCGACACACTGACATTGTCATTTAATATATAGATTATATATACTGCATAACTCTTTCTAATTGTAGATTTCATCAGTAAAACCGAAAGTAGTAAGCTGTTGCCTACTAAACTTAGTATGATTTGACACTAGGCCACAATTCTGGTGTTTGGAACTCAGTAATAATTGACAATCGGCAAATATCGGTAAATGCCGTCAGGTGGTCCCTTTTAAAATAGTTTCCTTCATCACAACGAATCATTATTTAATTTCCCCTTTATTTTTACCGTATTCATTTACTGTTGTTTTCATCTTCTTTGTTTTCTTTTATATTTTTTCTTTCTTTCTTTTTCGCTTTTTTGTCTCGTTCATTTCTTTCTTTCTTTTTCGCTTTTTTTTCGTTCATTTCTTTCTTTTTCGCTTTTTTGTTTCGTTCATTTCTTTCCTTCTTTCTTTTTGGCTTTTTGTCTCGTTCATTTCCCTCTTTCTTTCTTTTTCGCTTTTTTGTCTCGTTCATTTCTTTCTTTCTTTTTCGCTTTTTTGTCTCGGTCATTTCCTCTTTTCTTTCTTTTTCGCTTTTTTGTCCCGTTCATTTCCTTCTTTCTTTTTTTTCGCTATTTGTCTCGTTCATTTTCTTCTTTCTTTCTTTTTCGCTTTTTTGTCTCGTTTATTTCATTCATTTTCGCATTTTTGTCTAGTTCATTTCTTTCTCTCTTTCTTTTTCGCTTTTTTTTCTCGTTCATTTCTTTCTTTCTTTTTCTCTTTTTTGTCTCGTTCATTTCTTTCTTTCTTTTTCTCTTTTTTGTCTCGTTCATTTCCTTCTTTCTTTCTTTTTCGCTTTTTTGTCTCGTTCATTTCTTTCTTCCTTTCTTTTTCGCTTTTTTGTCTCGTTCATTTCTTTCTTCCTTTCTTTTTCTCTTTTTTGTCTCGTTCATTTCCTTCTTTCTTTCTTTTTCGCTTTTTTGTCTCGTTCATTTCTTTCTTCCTTTCTTTTTCTCTTTTTTTTCGTTCATTTCCTTCTTTCTTTCATTTTCGCTTTTTTGTGTCGTTCATTTCTTTCTTTCTTTTTCGCTTTTTTGTCTCGTTCATTTCCTTCTTTCTTCTTTTCTTTTTCGCTTTTTTGTCTCGTTCATTTCTTTCTTTTTCGTTTTTTTGTCTCGTTCATTCCCTTCTTTCTTTCTTTTTCGCTTTTTTGTCTCGTTCATTTCCTTCTTTCTTCTTTTTCTTTTTCCTTTTTTGTCTCGTTCATTTCCCTTCTTTCTTTCTTTTCCTTTTTTGTCTCGTTCATTTCTTTCTTTTTCTTTTCGCTTTTGTCTCGTTCATTTCCTTCTTTCTTTCTTTTCGCTTTTGTCTCGTTCATTTCTTTCTTCCTTTTCTTTTTCGCTTTTTGTCTCGTTCATTTCTTTCTTCCTTTCTTTTTCTTTTTGTCTCGTTCATTTCCTTTTTTTCTTTCTTTTCGCTTTTTGTCTCGTTCATTTTCTTTCTTCCTTTCTTTTCTCTTTTTTTCGTTCATTTCCTTCTTTCTTTTCATTTCCTTTTTTGTGTCGTTCATTTCTTTCTTCTTTTTCGCTTTTTGTCTCGTTCATTTCCTTCTTTCTTCTTTTCTTTTTCGCTTTTTTTGTCTCGTTCATTTCTTTCTTTTTCGTTTTTTTGTCTCGTTCATTTCCTTCTTTTTTCCTTTCTTTTTCGCTTTTTTGTCTCGCTCATTTCTTTCTTTCTTTTTCGCTTTTTTGTCTCGTTCATTTCCTTTTTCTTTCTTTTTCGCCTTTTTGTCTCGTTCATTTCTTTCTTTCTTTTTCGCTTTTTTGTCGCGTTCATTTCCTTCTTTTTTCCTTTCTTTTTCGCTTTTTTGACTCGCTCATTTCTTTCTTTCTTTTTCGCTTTTTTGTCTCGTTCATTTCCTTTTTCTTTCTTTTTCGCCTTTTTGTCTCGCTCATTTCTTTCTTTCTTTTTCACTTTTTTGTCTCGTTCATTTCCTTCTTTCTTCCTTTCGTTTTCGCTTTTTTGTCTCGTTCATTTCCTTCTTTCTTTCTTTTTCGCTTTTTTGTCTCGTTCATTTCCTTCTTTCTTTCTTTTTCGCTTTTTTGTCTCGTTCATTTCTTTCTTCCTTTCTTTTTCGCTTTTTTGTCTCGTTCATTTAGATAATCTTTTCTTTCTTTTTCGCTTTTTTGTCTCGTTCATTTCTTTCTTCCTTTCTTTTCTTTTTTTTCGTTCATTTCCTTCTTTCTTTTCATTTCGCTTTTTTGTGTCGTTCATTTCTTTCTTTCTTTTCGCTTTTTGTCTCGTTCATTTCCTTCTTTCTTCTTTTCTTTTTTCGCTTTTTTTGTCTCGTTCATTTCTTTCTTTTTTTCGTTTTTTTTGTCTCGTTCATTTCTTCTTTTTTTTCCTTTCTTTTCGCTTTTTGTCTCGCTCATTTCTTTAAAGAAAACAGCTTTTTGTCTCGTTCATTTCCTTTTTCTTTCTTTTTCGCCTTTTTGTCTCGTTCATTTCTTTCTTTCTTTTTCGCTTTTTTGTCGCGTTCATTTCCTTCTTTTTTCCTTTCTTTTTCGCTTTTTTGTCTCGCTCATTTCTTTCTTTCTTTTCGCTTTTTGTTTCGTTCATTTTCTTTTCTTTTCTTTTTTCGCCTTTTTTGAGTCTCGCTCATTTCTTTCTTTCTTTTCTTTTTTGTCCTTGTTCATTTCCTTTCTTTTTCCTTTGTTTTCGTTTTTTGTCTCGTTCATTTCCTTCTTTCTTTCTTTTTCGCTTTTTTGTCTCGTTCATTTCCTTCTTTCTTTCTTTTTCGCTTTTTTGTCTCGTTCATTTCCTTCTTTCTTTCTTTTTTTTTCGCCTTTTTGTCTCGTTCATTTCTTTTTCCTCGTCCTTGTGTCTTTCTAAATATGTTTATCTTTTAGCTTCTCTTTTCTTTCTTTCTTAATAATTATCTTCTTTCTTTTCTTCTAGTCTCTATTTCTTTCTTAATATTTTTAAAAAATATTTTTCATTCCTTTTTCTTTCTGTTTTTCTTTCCTAATAACACATTATTTTCTTTCTTTCTGTCACGTTCTTTTTTCTTTCTCTCATAATGTTTTTGGTTTTATCTACTTTCTTCATTTTTCTTTCTTTCCTTCTCTCTTTCTTTCTTTCTTTCTTTATTAATTATACTTTATCCTTATTCGTTCCTTTCATTTTATTGTCTTTCTTTCTTTCTTAATTATACATTATCATTTATCGTTCCTTTCATTTTCTTTCTTTCTTTCTTTCTTTCTTTCTTTCTTAATTATAATTTATCTTTATTTGTTCTTGTCATATTTTCTTTCTTTCTTTCTTTCTTTCTTTCTTTCTTTCTTAATTATAATTTATCTTTATTCGTTCCTGTCATATTTTCTTTCTTTCTTTCTTTCTTTCTTTCTTTCTTTCTTAATTATAATTTATCTTTATTTGTTCTTGTCATATTTTCTTTTTTCTTTCATTCTTTCTTTTCTTTCTTTCTTTCTTTCTTTCTTTCTTTCTTAATTATAATTTATTTTTATTCGTTCCTGTCATATTTTCTTTCTTTCTTTCTTTCTTTCTTTCTTTCTTTCTTTCTTAATTATAATTTATCTTTATTTGTTCTTGTCATATTTTCTTTCTTTCTTTCTTTATTTCTTTCTTTCTTTCTTTCTTTCTTTCTTAATTATAATTTATCTTTATTTGTTCTTGTCATATTTTCTTTTTTCTTTCTTTCTTTCTTTCTTTCTTTCTTTCTTTCTTTCTTTCTTTCTTTCTTAATTATAATTTATCTTTATTCGTTCCAATACTTTTCATTTCTTTCTTTCTTTCTTAATTATAATTTATCTTTATTTCTGTTCTTGTCATATTTTTTTTTTTTTCTTTTTTTTTTTCTTTCTTTCTTTCTTTCTTTCTTTCTTAATTATAATTTATCTTTTATTCGTTCCTATCATATTTTTCTTTCTTCTTTCTTTCTTTCTTTTCTTTCTTTTTCTTTCTTAATTATAATTTATCTTTTTTTCTTGTCATATTCTCTTTCTTTCTTTCTTTTTTTCTTTCTTTTCTTTCTTTCTTTTAATTATAATTTATCTTTTATTCGTTCCTGTCATATTTTCTTTCTTTCTGTCTTTTCTTTCTTTCTTTTTTTTCTTTCTTTCTTTTCTTTTCTTTCTTTCTTAATTATAATTTATCTTTATTCGTTCCTGTCATATTTATTTTCTTTCTTTTTCTTTCTTTCTTTTTTCTTTCTTTCTTTCTTTCTTAATTATAATTTATCTTTATTCATTTCCTGTCATATTTTCTTTCTTTTCTTTCTTTCTTTCTTTTCTTGATTTTCTTTCTTTCTTAATTATAATTTATCTTTATTTGTTCTTGTCATATTTTCTTTCTTTCTTTCTTTCTTTCTTTCTTTCTTAATTATAATTTATCTTTATTTGTTCTTGTCATATTTTCTTTTTTCTTTCTTTCTTTCTTTCTTTCTTTCTTCCAAATTTATTTCTTCTTTTTCTTAATTATAATTTATCACCATTCGTTCCTGTCATATTTTCTTTCTTTCTTTCTTTCTTTCTTTTTCTTTCTTAATTATAATTTATCTTTATTTGTTCTAAAACAATTTTCTTTTTTCTTTCTTTCTTTCTTTCTTTCTTTCTTTCTTAATTATAATTTATCTTTTATTTGTTCTTGTCATATTTTTTTTTTTTTTCTTTCTTTCTTTCTTTCTTAATTATAATTTATCTTTATTTGTTCTTGTCATATTTTATTTCTTTCTTTCTTTCTTTCTTTCTTTCTTTCTTTCTTAATTATAATTTATCTTTATTCGTTCCTGTCATATTTTCTTTCTTTCTTTCTTTCTTTCTTTCTTTCTTTTCTTTCTTTCTTAATTATAATTTATCTTTATTTGTTCTTGGCCATATTTTCTTTCTTTTTTTCTTTCTTTTTATTTTCTTTTTTCTTAATTATAATTTATCTTTATTTATTTCTTGAAATATTTTTTTCTTTCTTTCTTTTCTTTCTTTCTTTCTTTCTTTCTTTCTTAATTATAATTTATCTTTTTTTCGTTCCTATTTTCTTTTAAATTTCTTTCTTTCTTTTCTTTCTTAATTATAATTTATCTTTTTCGTTCCTGTCTTTATTTTTCTTTCTTTCTTTCTTTTTCTTTTTTTAATTAAAAATTTTTTTTTTTTTCTTGTCATATTTTATTTGACAAGTTAAAATTTTCTTTCTTTCTTTTTAATTATAATTTATCTTTGTCGTTCCTGTCATATTTTTTTCTTTTTTTCTTTCTTTCTTTCTTTTCTTTTCTTTTCTTTCTTAATTATAATTTATCATTTATTTGTTTCTTGTCATATTTTCTTTTCTTTTTTCTTTCTTTGAATGGAAAAAATTATAATTTATCTTTATTTGTTTCTTGTTATTATTTCTTTTTCTTTCTTTCTTTCAGACTTCTTTTCTTAATTATAATTTATCTTTTTATTCGTTCCTGTCATATTTTCTTTCTTTATTTTTTCTTTCTTTCTTTCTTTCTTTCTTTCTTTAAAATAAAAAAATAATTTATAATTTAATTTATTCGTTCCTGTCATATTTTCTTTCTTTCTTTCTTTCTTTCTTTCTTTCTTTCTTTCTTTCTTTCTTTCTTAATTATAATTTATCTTTATTCGTTCCTGTCATATTTTCTTTCTTTCTTTCTTTCTTTCTTTCTTTCTTTCTTTCTTTCTTAATTATAATTTATCTTTATTTGAAGGCAAAAATTTTTCTTTCTTTTCTTTTCTTTCTTTGTTTCTTTCTTTCTTTCCTTCATTTTCTTTTCCACTCTATATCTAGTTAAATGTATGTATCATCTTTTCTTTCTTTCTTTCTTTCTTTCTTTCTTTCTTTCTTAATTATACAATAATTTTATTTGTTCCTTTTATTTTATTGTCTTTCTTCCTTCCTTTTTCTATCTTCTTTTTTGTCGTTCCATTTTTCTCTCTTTCTTTCTTTGTTAATGATTCCTTGTATTTCTTTTTCGCTATTCTCTTTTCATTTCTTTTTCTTTTACGTCCCGCTTTCTTTTCTTTTTCGTACACTTTGCTCAATATTACTTCTTTTAACTTTTCATTATTTTCCTTCGTTTTACTGTATATCTTATTTATTACAATTCTTTCGCTTTTTGCTGCTTTCCTCTCAATATTTCCGAAACCAAATGTCTATTCTTGAACACGATACTGCCTATACCCTTTGGCCTTTGTCGACTGATTTGACAAGTGAGCGAAGCCCACGAAATGTCTTGAGATTAGGGTAGATGATTTTCGCCGGCGATGCTTTGCAAACGCCCCCACTTCATACCAAACCCAAGAGAACAGCGTTCCAGCTCCCCTCTTCCAGATCTTCTCTACCCAGCTTTCTTTTACATTACCACGGTGTTGCCAGTTCTTTTCAGTTTCTGTCTTTCCGCTTTTCTACATGGTTATCTTTCTTTCAGCGAAATCACCCAGCTCCTTTCTGTCTCTGCTTCTAAAATCTGGCCGCCTTCGTACATATTAGTGTCTTTCTGATTCAAAATGTCTTTCTCACATTTCTTCAAGTATAACATATATTTCACTCTTATTAACATAATAGACACACACACAAACACACATACATATACATATATATATTATATATAGATAGATAGATAGATAATATTAGTGGTAAATATACATACATATGTAAAATATATAAATACACATACATGTATATTTTTTTGAATAAAAATTCCAAGAGGAAGAATCCAGGTAGAACTCAATGTCCAGGACAGAGTAAGGATATAATAAAAAGGCTTAAACACTAATATTCCACGGTCATAATTTATTCCATTGGAATCGTAAATGCGATCCAATTCGACAGACCTACAAATTCCAAAAGAAAACAGAAAAAACAACTCCGGAAATAAAAACAGAATTTAGAGAGAGTGTAAGTATGAGGAGGAGGGAGATTAAACCTTAACAGAAAGAATTTTAGGAGAGGCGGATGGAAGGGGTTTAAGTAAGAGAAATATGAATGTTGTCGGATTTCTAATGCATAAAGATATATTTCGTGGTGACATACACACACCATAGATGATCTAATGTTGAAGATCAGAATAAGAGGGAGGGAAATACGAGGTGGGGGTGAGAGATGGTGCGAAGGAAAGTGAA
>CAHIKZ030001251.1:85000-95000 GCA_903632075.3 Acanthosepion pharaonis
GAGATCGTGCGTTCGGCACCTTTGGAAAACATACCACAGTTTAATCCAAGCTCTGTGAGTGAAATTGGGTAGACAGATCACGTAGTGGCCCGTCGATAGCGGTGCTATCACGAAGTCACAAGCTTGCTAACCATTACACCACATCGAAGTGCCCACATCAGCAATAGCATAATACCAGTATATTTCAGCAGCCCCTGCATTCACACACACACACACATATATATATATATATATATATATATATATATATATATATATATATATATATATGGCCGAGGGTTTAAGTGTGCTTGCCTTGTTCAGATTGTTGATCACACTAGATGACGCGCTCTCTCCTATAGACTGTAACTTAGGTCTGCTCAGCATAGTTTCAGTATAAAACACGGGTGAGCTTCGTGGGTGTTGAACACACACAAAGCGAGAGTCTTCAATAGGGATTGGCTAGCCTCCCTAGTAGACGGGTATACTCGAATACGTGTGGCCAGCTATTATCTATCTATCTATCTATCTATCTATCTATCTATCTATCTATCTATCTATCTATATATCTATCTAGGCATGTGTGTGATAAAATAACATGTCTGATAGAAAAATGACTGCAATCAGATATCAGACACAGATTACTAAATAAACGATCAGTATTCATCTCAAAATGCAAAAACAAAAACGATTACCTTGAAAATAGCACCATGAATAATGCAAATACATTCATTGTATACAACGCAGACAGATGGGCACGTTGCCGAGTGATTAGAACGTTCGCATTCTGAGACCCAGGTTCGAATGTTACTATTGTCGATTAGTCATGAACGTCATATGTCTGTCGTCTCAACCAACGCCAATGGTCAAGAGTGCCAAATCTGCAACTGACTTCCAGATGCTATCGGACAGCTGGGGTCGAAAAATTCCTGAAAACCATACAACGGGTTGGACCAAGCCTTGTGAGTAAAAAGTGAAGTCACAAGTCATCGTGGCCGAGGGCTTGAGAGTGCTGGCCTTGTCCAAATTGTTGATCATGCTAGATAACACGCTATTTCCCAGACATTAATGTCTACTCTGCATAGTTGCAGAGTAAACCACAGATGGACTCTGTGGGTATTGAACAAACACAAAATGCGCCTAAGTAAGCGTCTGCAATAGGGATTTCTAGCCACCCTAGTAGACGGGTACCTAGTAGACGGGTACCCTCCTTTCGTTTTTTAGGTCTTCATCTGACTAATTTTATGTTTACATTGATGAGTCTGCACATGCGCACGAACAAGAGACGCTGGGAGTTTTAATTTAAAGATGATTTTTTAAAATTATTTTTTTCATTTAAAAATGATTTTTTAATTTAAAGATGACTTTTTAATTATTTCTTTAACTTAAAGATGATTTTTTAATCAATTTTTTAATTTAAAGATGATTTTTTTATTTTTTTAATTTAAAGATGTTTTTTTAATTATTTTTTTAATTTAAAGATGAATTTTTAATTATTTTTTTAATTTAAAAATGATGTTTTAATTATTTTTTAATTTAAAGTTGATTTTGTAATTATTTTTTAATTTAAAGATGATTTTTGAATTATTTCTTTAATTTAAAGATGATTTTTTAATTATTTTTTTTAATTTAAAGGTGATTTTTTAATTATTTTTTTCAGTTTAAACATGATTTTTTAATTATTTTTTTCAGTTTAAACATGATTTTTAAGTATTTTTTAATTTAAAGATGATTTTTTTATTTTTTTAAAAATTTAAACATTTATTTAATTGTTTTTATTTTTTATTTTTAATTTGAAGATGAGTTTTTAATTAGTTTTCCGGTTATATAATCTAACCGATTTCATTTTGATTGTTTTTTCATCACATTTGGTAATAAATATTCCACTTTGTGATCATAGAAGATCTGGAAATTTACAGTGGATGATCGAGGGATTAATTAGAGTAGCATTTTTTATATCGTCATTTTTTATATCATCATGTAGTCGATTATCGTTACAGTGATGAAGTCCTGGTATAAATGAAGTCCTGGTATAATTTTATCACAGATGACATTTAATTTGTTCCTCATTTATTCATTGCAAAGTACGAAAAATCATTTTTAAATTAAAATTACATTCCTTCTCCAAAAAATATGTTTCTATGCAAACATATATTTTCTTCTCAAAAAAGTATATTTCTTCTCTAGGCAAAAAAAAAATAACTATGCATTAAATGTATTTTTTTTTGTGGGGGGGTAAAATATCTCTTTTCTGTTCATATAATCTTTTATTTAAATTCCTTGAGGTTTCTCTCAGATGAAAGTGGTAAATGGGTTCATTATTACAGGTAAAAGTGTTGTTACAATTTTTGGATACATTATGTACTAGTGAGTTAGCCCAAATTACTTGACTCACTTTATAGTCCACCGATAGAAGGTTAACCAATCAGAAGACGTAGAATATTCAATCCGTCGTGTATAAAGGCGGCCATTTTTTTTTTACTCTATCCGAATGTTCAGTGCCAGCTTGTCAAGCGTAGAGGGACAGAAGGAATAACTACGCTCTGCTACTTTTACCGGGATATCCACCGCTAACCTGAACTACGCTTTCCTACTGTCTTCGAAATATTCACTGCTAACCTCTGGATTCTATACACAAAGACGACCGTCATCATGGACAACAAGTGTAAATTCCTACTTTAAGTTTTATCTTTTTATAGTTATAAATTAAAAATCCTAGCGTCTCTATTTTGTGCGCATGCGCAGTCGCAAAAACAAAGTTCGTCCGAAATACGAAATCTTTTTCCACTTTGTCATACATCTATCCCCTAAAATTTCTAGCCAAATCTTATTTGTACGATCTTTAAATCTGAGCAACATTTGATGAAATCATTTTTTCATATATACTCCTTTGTGATTCTGCTTTATACGATCTCTAATTCATTTATATAGCCAGCATTTAATTCATATGATAAATTGTACGCATGCGCCTCCCTTTTCGACCAGGGGGCCGTATCAGATATGGCTCTCCACACGTCGGGTCACACTACTAAAAAGATTCAAGGTAATTTTTCCTCGAAGTTGTCTCAGCCATTTTCATCACATAAGACGATACTGATAAGTATCTGCCATAGAATTGGTGAAAGGTTGATCGTTTTTAGAGAAAAGATTTCTCAATAATTAAAAAAAAAAAAATGAAGTCCAGGTATAATTTTATCACAGATGACATTTAATCTGTTCCTTATTTATTCATTTCAAAGTACGAAAAATAATTTTCATATTAAAATTACATTCCTTCTCCAAAAAATATGTTTCTATCCAAAAATATATTTTCTTCTCAAAGGCAACCAAATTATTATAAATGTCCTGTTTCTAATGTAAATGATATTTACACGCATAGTCTTCCTTAGTTAAAATCCCCAATCGTTTAAAATGATGAAAACGTTACCGTCAACGAAAAGTTACAAAATGTAAGAAACATTGTACTTAATTATTGCTTATGTATTCGGTTATGTATGAAAGAGTATGTTAGTCAATAAGTGAAGAGAGTAGGAAATTTTAATAAACATTATATTCATCGTTGAATTCAGCGTCCCATTCAGAAAGCTAAACGGGACACATGTGGCCCGAGAGCAGCACTTTGGCCATCATTATGATAAAGGAATAGAATCAAACGTAGCCAAGAAGAAGAATCAGCCTGGCGTAACCAAAGACGATAAGAACAGAATCTACCTTCTTAGTGATATGGCAGTCCCTGCAGATTATAACGTATCTATGTATATCTTCAAAAATCTATCAAACTACGAAGATCTTTAATTGGAAATCTCAAAAATGTGACACAAGAGGACATCAATAATTCCATTAGTAGTTGGAACACTGGGAATATACAACAAAGATCCAAGGAATTAATAATAATAGTGAGAAGGAAAAACGATATATCAAGCGAAAACGAAGGTAGTCATGATAAAGAGGAAGATAATAATAATAATAATAATAATAATAATAATAATAAGAAGAAGAAGAAGAAGAAGAAGAAAACGTAGGAGAAGACGAAGGTAGCCAAGAAGAAGAGGGCGAAGAAGGACAATAATAATAATAATAATAATAATAATAGTGAGAAGAAGAAAAGAGAGATGTAGAAGAAGAAGATGGGAGCCAAGAGGAAGACGGCGGGGAAGGACGATAATAATAAATAATAATAATAATAATAATAATGTATGAACACCACCCAGACCCGGTTACGGAGATAGGACCTGTTACAATTCTGGTATGAACACCACCCAGACCCGGTTACGGAGATAGGACCTGTTACAATTCTATGGGACTACATAATACACACTGAAAGAACAATCAAAGCCAACCGGCCAGATATTGTTATTAAAGACCACAAACAAAAAAAAAATGCCTCCTTATTGATATGGCAGTCCCTGCAGGCTGCAATGTATCTTTGAAGATATTCAAAAAGCTGTCAAAATACAAGGACCTTGAAATAGAAATCTCGAAAATGTGGCATATAGGAACATCAACAATCCCTGTTGTAGTTTGAGCCCTAGGACTGGTTGGAAAAGATTGCAGTAGACTAATTGAAGGGATTCCTGGAAGTCCATGCCTCAAGGAAATACAAAAAATTGTTCTGGCAAGTACAGCCCACACTTTACGAAGGGCTTTATGTATGTAATATTTTTTTTTTTTTTTGTCAGTGGAGAGTGTCAGGATGCCATTTCTAACCTTAGGTCTCTGGGTGGGACCCGGAAAGAAATGTGTAAACGCCAGAAATCAAAGAAAATAAAAACAATAATAATAATAGCGAGAAGAAAAATGAAAAATATAAGAAGACAAAGGTAACCCAGAAGACGGCGAAGAAGGACAATAATAATAATAATAATAATAATATTAAGAAGAAGAAGAAAAAGAAGAAGAAGAAAAAGAAGAAGAATAAAAAGAAGAAAGTGAGATGGTATTTATCAATCTACCCACGGGGATCGAATGTGGCACAAGGCCTTTTTAATGTGGGTATCTCTGAGCCCGTAGTTCCAGCCAAAAATAAATAACCATCCAAACCCGCCGAGGCGGGCCAGTTCCGTCAACCTCCCCCAACGAAACCCTACCCTTCGGCGGAGCTTCGTCCGGGTTCCTCTCTGCAAGCAGAGAGTTCGACAGACACTCGACCCGGCAGCTCACAAAGCGCAGATACTACACTTTGATCCTAGCCACCGGGCCGAGCGGGAAAGAAAGTGAGATATTGACAGTAGCCAATAAAAAACGGTGAAAAGTGATTTTAATAATTGTTATATACCATACCTATGAACACAAATGGGTATGACCCAATCCTCATTAATATGTGGACACTATGGTAAGCGGGGGTAATATGCTGTCTAAATAATCCACCACTAGCAGTGGTTTACCTACTTCATGCCACTGGCGAGTATTGTATTTTGTTGATGTTATAAAGATTACCATTTCATTTGTAACCTCCATTTTAGTTATTCCTCATTATATATATTTTATATATATATATATATATATATATATATATATATATATATATATATATATATATATATATATATATAATTAAATTGTTATAGATGACTGATGCTATATTCAGCCCTGGACGAGGGAGTTTCAGAAGAAGAACATTTGCAAGAAATAATGAAATTATTTCTAATCCGACATTTTTATTTCTTCAAAGTAGACTATTTTAATACCGATGGAAATAATATATATATATATATATATATATATACAGTAGCGTCCAAAACTAAGGGACAAAATTTTAAAACCTAATATTTGTTAGAAATAGCAACTGTGAAAAGCTGAAATTTTGACAACTGGTAGTCGTTATCATCCATAACATACTAAAATTTGAATCATTTGCAAAAGGATAGAAAAAGAATTATAAAAATTATTTATTTATTTTCAAAATAGGATCGTCCAAAAGTAAGGGACAAAATTGAGAAAAACAATGTAAACTGTATGATATATTCAAATTTTTTGATTTCCTCTAAAGAAGTCTTAATTTGTCATTTGTAAACGTGGCATCAGCCGGCACCATGGCGAAACGCCAAAAACTTGATTACTCTGTGAGACAAGCTATTGTGAAGCTACACAAGGAAAAGCACACCATTAGAGAGATTTCAGAGAAAGTGAAACGTTCCAAGAGTGTTGTAGGCAGGGGTTGTTAAATCCTACAATGATATTTGGCAAAATTAAAACCGGCAGACCCTGCAAAACTTCGGCAAGAGAAGATCGAATAATGCAGCGTATGTCATTAAAGGACCGTTTTAAGTCTTGCACAGAAATTAAAAGGGTTATGAATAGTACCTCATGTGTTAATGTGTCAAGACAGACTGTTTGTAGACGACTGCAAGAAATAGGGCTGTTTAATCGAACCCCAGAGAAGAAACCACTTGTTAGTTCGAAGAATAAGAAGAAGAGATTAGAGTTTGCAAACAGGTATGTAATTTGGACATATGAAAATTGGGCAAAAGTATTTTTCAGTGATGAAAGCAAGTTTAATTTATTTGGAAATGATGGAAAAAACAATGTAATGAGACGTATTGGTGAAAGATTAAGTGCAAAGTGTACTAAGAAAACTGTCAAGTTTGGGGGCGGAAGCGTCATGGTATTTGGAATGTTTTCTAGCCAAGGTACAACGCCTCTTGTCCGGTTACAAACTCGTGTAAACGCGCAGATCTATAAAAACATTGTTCAAGATCATGTTGTGTCAATCATACAGAATTCAGGTTTCGCTAGGGCTACCTTTATGCAAGATAATGCCCCATGTCACAAGGCAAAGGTGGTAATGAGTTACCTTAGCGAGCAAGATTTGGAAATTATGGATTGGCCACCGCAAAGTCCTGACTTAAATCCAATAGAAAATCTTTGGAAGACCTTAGGAGTAAAAATTATGGAAAGAAATCCCACTAACACGGAGGATTTGTGGGTGAAGCTTCAAGAAGAATGGTCTAAAATTAGTATCGAGGATTGTCAAGAACTGATTCGTTCTTGTAGTCGAAGATGTGCAGCTGTCATTGAGAGCAAGGGCTCATTTACTAAATATTGATTGTACATGTATTTTTATTGTTTTTTTTTTTTTTTTGGCGTTTACATTGTTTTTCTCAATTTTGTCCCTTACTTTTGGACGTTCCAAATTTGAAAATAAATAAATAATTGTTATAATTCTTTTTCTATCCTTTGCAAATGATTCAAATTTTAGTATGTTATTATGGATGATAACGACTACCAGTTGTCAAAATTTCAGCATTTCACAGTTGTTATTTCTAACAAATATTAGGTTTTAAAATTTTGTCCCTTAGTTTTGGACGCTACTGTATGTATATATATATATATATATATATATATATATATATATATATATTATGAAATGAACAAAGTCCGACAATTATTTAAAGACTTTTTTTATGTTTATACATTCTTTTTATAGATACAAATATTTAAGTAAAGGCTCTATTTATTATAAACTGTATTGAATAACATTTACTGACTTGAATATCCGAGAAATTTTCATAGACGCATAATTTCTATGTGTTGTGTGGGGTGCGTCTCTTTCTCTCTCTCTCTCTCTCTCTCTATATATATATATATATATATATATATATATATATATATATATATATATATATTTATAGGTAAAAAATACGTTGTAAGAAATGCAAGTGAATCCTAAACTGATCCACAGAAGACATATTTATTAAAGCGCATATATCACACACACACACACACACACACATATATATATATAGATTACTTTAATATTCTATATATATATATATATATATATATATATATATATATATATATATAGAATAATGATTCTTTTCCTTGTGATGAGCCTAAAATACGAATACCCCAGAATTCTCATACCAATTCCCTTTTACCGTGAATCTTTTCTTTTTGCCTTTTCATTGGCTTGAGAAAATTACCCATAATTCTTCATTGAAATCCTCGAATGGGAACTAATAAAGCAAGTGCCTTTCCCTCTCCTGCCTCAGGAGAGATCTACAAGTGTCGTTTATGAATCCAAGAAGCGGCAATCAGCCAAGGGACATGTTTGGCTAAAGACCGTTTACATTGGATACTGTGTAAATAGTTTCTTGCCACTGAAAACAACCGGAAGCTATGGCACTCGCGTCCGAGCATGCGTGGTTTGTTGACAATCGTTCGCCTGCGTTGATAGTTTCAAAACACTTGGGGAAATCGCTTGCGGTAGGGGAGGTTATTTCGAATGACTAGCTTCACCTCTGTCGCATCTGTTTCCCATCAGTAGGTAAAAACTAACATATGTTTCGTAGTTAGGAAAAAACTCGTTGTGACAATATTTTGTCCCGAGTATTTCTTAGCTCCGAGCCACTTTTATTAGTTGCTGTGGCAACGATGTAAATGGATGATCACTGCCAACAGGGAATATGATATATGTGCGTGCATGTGACCGAGTAGTAAAAACCTTCGTTTTCCGACCAGGAGACCTGGGTTCAAATCATCGAGTCGCTAGAACGGTTACTTTTTGATGTTATCAGCTTGAGGAAGTGTTCCCATCGTGTGGCATTTTTAGAAAGTGCATGAAAACCAAATCAATGGTGGACCCAAGCCTTCTGAGTGAAAGCGAGTATATCAAAGTGTTCGGAGGCTGTTGATGGCTGTCACGCAGTCACAAGTATGGCTTGAACATACTGGCTTGTTCAGATTCTTGATCTCGCTAGATGATGAGCTATCTCGTTCCCGCTTTAGCTAAGGTCCCCTTGCAGTATGAACCACAGATGGGCTTTTGGGTATTGAATAAACACAAATGTTCCTGTGAAGACGTCTGCAACAGAGATTGGTTAGCCGTCCGATCAGATAAGGTGTACTGAAACAGTGTGTACACTCTCTCACACACACACACAGACACGCATAAACAATATATATATATATATATATATATATATATATATATATATATATATATATAGATATAGTGGAACCTCAATTTAATGGACTAATGGGGAAGGTCGTCTATTAAAGCGGTTTGTTCGTAAGTTTGAAGCACTTTTTTTCATGGTCTATAAGCATACAGTACAGTACAAAATTATTGTAATAAATGTAAATACATTATATATGTATGTTTATTTTATTTTTAAGTTACTATATACTAATTTAAAATAAATTACACACGCACACAGATAGAGAGAGCGAGATGTGGTGTATGTTACGGAGACGACAAGCGCTCAAGTAAATAACAGCGGCTATTTCTGGAACTACCAGTCTCTGGCTGTAGATTGCGCCAATAAACAACAGCGGTCAATTCTGGAACTAACGGACTTTGCTCGCTACGCGTGAGCGTCTTGAGTTCCAGCAGGACATTACCATTTCTGTGGATGTTGTTCCTTAAATCCGAAGTCCCTTGGTTCCAGGACAGTTACTTCAAGATTTTACTGCATGTATATATCTATATATCAATACCTCTCTCTCTCTCTCTCTCTATCAATCTCTCTTTATATATATATATATATATATATATATATATATATATATATATATATATATATATATTATAATTAATTGATTTAAAATATGTTTTTTTTTGCGAAAAAAAAACATATTTTAAATCAATTAATTTATAATATAAATGCTCTGTAAATTTACATTGAGCACTATTTTGTAAAATAAAAATATCTATAAGAACACCGGATTATATATCTTGCTGTTCTTTTTTTTATATATATATATATATATATATATATATATATATATATATATATATATTGGTTTGTTTGTTTTGTTTTACGGCATATCAACCTCAATGGGTTTTTTTAATGCCAACACAATTTTTGTTGCTGGTAATATGTTTTTCTTTCATAAATCTATTTTTGGTAATATTTTTTTCTTCAAACATGTATTGCTGCTAATAGTTTTTTTTTTTTTTAAATATTTCTGGTATTAAAATCTATTTTTACACTTTCATAGTGTTTTGACCCCTGTTTTGGGGGTTAACTATTTGCCCATAGCTGGGAACCTAACAGGTGCTACCATCCCGGGTCAG
>CAHIKZ030001251.1:100000-105000 GCA_903632075.3 Acanthosepion pharaonis
TATATGGAAAATAATAAATAGAACAAGAACTTGTAAAACCTGGGATGACGCATGCCCTTTATGCCTATATGAAAAACTACACATTATTAAGTCTCTAAATAATGAAAATTTATTAAACCAGAGACATGAGTTAACATTTTTTTTTTTTTGCCTACATCAACAAATTTTTGCATTAAATAATTAGCATAAAAAATTAAAAATTTCGTGGTCTAATAAAAGGTTTAGAAGCTTAATCCAATCATAAGATAAAAATAATAACCTTTAAAAAGTCGTCAAAAAAACAAATTGTAGTTCAGTGCGACGCGTTTGTGTACGAACAGCCCTTTTAAGAAAAAAAAATCTTTAGACACTTAACGGCTTACAATTGTGCCAATAACTCTCTGTCGCTAAGACAGACTAGACAATGTGCGTTTAGGAATGTCATCATTAGCTTTGAAATGGAAACCCCGACCCCCTCTCTTGGCTTGGCCTCTTTCCGAGGGTCACTGATATGTTGATACAAATTGTTTACCTTTACCCCCACCCCGCATTGGTCTGTTCACCTCAGCCATTCCCATAGTAATTAATTTTACGAATGAATATGCTTATAAAGATGCGTAAACTTCAAGATTAGATATTCCAAAAAATTTCGCTTGAGGAGGAAACAGAGATCTTGTCGCTTGCATTTGAAACATAAAAACTCTTATGTAGCGAAGGAATCATATTTTAAAAATATAATTATAATTATAATTTAGGCTCTACTTTTGTATTGAGCACTGTTTTTTGAAAAATAAAAACAAAAATACTAAAGAACTTCGGATTATTTACCTAACGTGTTCTTTACTATTTTTCTATATAATTGCACACACACACACACACACACACACACACACACACACACACACACACACATATATATATATATATATATATATATATATATATATATATATATACAAATGAGAGAATGGACAGATAGAGTAAAAATCCTCAGTCCGTAGCTTTTGCATTTAAAAAAGTGCTCAATACAAAGTAGAGCAATATATTATTATTATTAATATCATTATAAGAGATTATAACAAAAACATTGAAATCGCTACAGAAGAGCTTTCATCTTTCAATTCTTTGATTGTACTTCTTCAGGCGATGATAATTAACTGGTGATTAAATGATTTAAAAGAAAAAATTAATAACATTATTGGTACCTCTTTTCCGAAAGTTAACTTTCACTGAGCTGCTGTACCAAATTTCGTATTTGCATATTATAGCTGTATAAATTCGATGCGTGTCTGCAAATCTGTTACCTAAACTTAAAAACAAATTGAAACATTCAAATTCCTATCACATTTATAACTCGTGAAAATTCTCTAATTGTACAGATCTAACACGCCAATATAATTCCAGTCAGATTAAAAAATTGCGTGACTTTTGGAACGCACGTTATTATATATATATATATATATATATATATATATATATATATATATATATGTATGTATGCTGACGATCGCTAAAGCGTGAAACCCAGGGTCACAAACTCACATCTATCCAACCAAATATGTTAGCTCTATCTCTGATATTGAGCGCTTTCTAATAAGTAATGCATATAATATATAAATAATTATACATATATATATATTTATTTATTTATATATATATTATATATATATATATATATATATATATATATATATAGAGAGAGAGAGAGAGAGAGAGAGAGAGAGATAATATTAGTGGTAAATATACACATACATATGCAAAATATATAAATATATATACATAATGCATACACATACATGTATATTTTTTGAATAAAAAATTCCGAGGGGATAGAATCCAGGTAGAACTCAATGTCCAGCACAGAGTAAGGATATTTAAAAAAAAAACAAAAAAACCTCTCTGTTAAGTTTTAATCTCCCACCTTCTCTCGTCTGTTACCCCTCTCTTTAACACTAACATTTGTCCCACACACTCATACTGACGGTCTCTCTAAATTCTATTTTTATTTCCGGAGTTGTTTTTTTCTGTTTACTTTTTTAATCTGTTGGTCTGATGAATTGGATCGTATTCACGATTCCAATGGAATAAATTATGACCATGGAATATTAGTGTTTAAGCCTTTTTTATTATATATATATATATATATATATATATATATATATATATATATATATATATATATGAAGAACTTGGATACGTCTGCTGTTTTTTTCCATTTTTTTCTTTTTTCCTTTTTACTTTAATTCCTTTCCTCACTATTCCTACATATCACTTCCTTTTTTCTTTTAACCATATAAATAGGTCAAGGTTAGGTCCTCCTCCTACCCCAATATAAAACTTATTTAAGAGAGATGTAAATTTACCCCTCCCTATACTTTGTATTGTCTCTTTAACCGCCACCTTCACCTCCCTGTTTAATTACAAAAATTACACTACCCATCAATTTCTAATCACATTTTTCCTCTCATTTCATTGTTGGAAGTGTTTACTTGATGATCCGAAATCCTTTAAAAAGGATTTTGGTGAATTAAATTATTGTAATGGTACCTTAAATTGGTCTGTTTTTTTAAATAAATAAATATATATATATATATATATATATATATATATATGTAGGTAAAATAGATAGGTTAGTTAATAAAACAAGGACAAAGAAAAAGGTAACAATATAATCAGTACGATGAACATTTATTAAATTTCAATTATATGAAGCACGGAAAGGTTTAAATTCGGAATTTTCGGATACGCCTGTTTCCTTCTACAACGGAGAAATAACCAGAGAAATGGGAATTACTCGCCGACAAAAGTTTTTGTAGACGTTGTATTTTCTGGTGGAAATCGTATTATTAGCAAAAACCCTATTTCTGTCTGGTTCCTCGCGGTGCGAAACTTGTTATGAAAATAAACTTAAATTTAAAATTTTGATCAGTGTAAAAAGCCTTAAGCACGTCTGTTATTATTTGTGGAGGGAGAGAGGGAAATGGAAAACGTGTGTGTGTGTATAGTTATAGAAGGCCTCTGAAAGTAATTCGAGGGATGAAAACACAACAAAAATAATAATACTAATATGAAGACTAATAAAATTTATTGCATACTAGAAAGACATTTGAAAATGCCACGATTTTCCTATTTAAATTTTATGACGTCTTAACGTTCAAGTTAATGATAATTTAATAAGCTCATGGCAAGTTCTACGACTATAAAATATGCATAGAAATTCCCTTATCGCATCTCTAAATATTTGAACTTAACAATTTTAACAAAATATTGCAATATCAATCATAAATATGAATGCTGGTCGGTATTTTAAGAAGTAAGGGGATACAAATGAAAATATTTGAAATTGGAAACATTTCTCATTTCACTGAAATAGCCGTTAAACAATTCTGTCTTTCTTTTTTTTTCTTTCTTTCTTTTTCTTTCTTTTTCTTTCTTTCTTTCTTTTTCTCATTGAAACCCAGTAGTGTCATTCCCTCTCTTTCCACACAATCAAAACGGAATAGTCCATTTTTTTATGATGTATTGGTAGGGGACGTTAATACTTTTATATTCACTTATTCCTTTCTTACTTTCTTTCTTTCTTTCATTTTTTTCTTTCTTTCATTTTTTCTTTCTTTCATTTTATCCTTCCTTCCTTCTTTCTTTTTCTCACTGAAACCAAGTAGTGTCTTTCCCCCTCTTTCCACACGATCAAAACAGAATTGCCATTTATCTACGATGCATTGATAGGAGACGTTAACACTTTTATATTCCCTTCTTTCTTTTTCATTTTTCTTTCTTTCCTTCTTTGTCTTTCTTTCCATCATTCTTTCTATCTATTTTTCTTTCTTTTTTCTTCTTCTTCTTCTTCTTTCTTTCTTTCTTTCTTTCTCGCGAAATACTTATAAACATTTAATAATAATTTTAAAAGGATTCAGCTGATGATGTAATTTTATTTAATTTCTGCTAATTGGATTTTTCGTGATTGCCTGACTTAATTTTCGCCGTTCCTATCGACGTACATTTGAAAAAAAAAGGCTCTTTTATTGCGGTCGCCATCGTCCCATTTGGCAGAGATCAAAATGTAGTATCTGTTCTTATTAGCTTAATCCGATTGTCTGTCTCCTCCCTTACCTTTTATTTTTTTGTCTTTCCTTTTCTCACTGAAACACAGTAATGCTTTTCCACTTTTTCCACGCTATCAAAACGCGGCATTGTCCATTATTTATTCAAATTTTTTGACGAATCTTAATTCTTCAGTTGATAATAAATGAGCTCATGGCGAGTTCTACAACAATAAAATATCCGTAGAAATTCCTCTATCGCATCGGTAAATATTTGAGCTGAGCAACTTTAAAAAAAATATTGCAATAACAATCATGAATACGAATTCTAGTTGTTATTTTAAGAAGTAAGCGGGTACAAATGAAAAGATTTGAAATTGAATATTGAAACAGGACTTAACGGTTGCGCTAACTAATAAAGGGGGTGGCAAGTACAATTACAATAGGATTCTTTAGTCATTAGACCAAACAGAAGCATGGTTTTGTTTATTTTGTTTTACGGCATATCAACCTCAATGGATTATTTAATGCCGACAATTTTTTTTTTATTGCTGGTAATATTTTTGATCCCAAAAATGTATTGCTAGAAATATTTTTTGTTCCAAAATGTATTGCTGGTAATATATATATTTTTTCAAAAATGTATTGTTGGTAATATTTTTTTTTTAAAATGTATTGCTGGTAATATTTTTTTTTCAAAAATGTTTTCCTGGTAATATTTTTTTTAAAAATGTATTGTTGGTAATATTTTTTTTTTTAAATGTATTGCTGGTAATATTTTTTTTAAAAATGTATTGCTGGTAATAGATTTTTTCAAAAATGTATTGCTGGTAATATATTTTTTTTTCAAAAATGTATTGCTGGTAATAGTTCTTTCAAAAATGTATTGCTGGTAATATATTTTTTTTTCAAAAATGTATTGCTGTTAATATTTTTTTTCCCAAAAATGTATTGCTGATAATATTTTTTTTTTTAAAA
>CAHIKZ030001251.1:110000-127500 GCA_903632075.3 Acanthosepion pharaonis
ATATATATATATATATATATATATGCAATCTTTTTCAGGAGGTGGGCAATCATGGATCTCCCCAGCATCCTGCCTTTTATTTACATTATTCGGACTATTGTACTCATCTTTTTCGCCATAATTTATCACAACGTTTTGGCCGTTGTACGCTCCGTTCTTCTTCAGCTGGTTGGAATGTCGAAATGAAACCTTTATTTACATAATACCTCATCTCAGACATACAGACATATCCTGCATTTTTTTTTTTTTTGCTCTTAGTAACTTTTGTGTATTTCTAATCAATCTTTTATAGGAGGTGGGCAATCATGGATCTCCACAACAACCTGCCTTTTATTTACATTATTCGGACTATTGTCCTCACCTTTGTTGCCATATTTATCACAACGTTTCGGCCGTTGTACGCACCAGCCTTCTTCAGGTGGTTGGAATGTCGGACTGAACCCTTTATTACATAATAACTATTCACACTATTTTTGTGTATTTCCCATCGATCTTTGTCCCTGTTCTGGCAATCATCCACAAAATCTCGTTAAGTTACCCACTCCCGTTCCTCTTGCTTTCAGTATCACTTGTGATTGTTGACTTCGCCAAGCCTTCTTTCCTCATCATATATCCTGAAGATTTCAGCCATCGCTTTCGGATTGTCAGTACCAGTTTTGTTACAGTTCAAATTTTCCTTAAACAATTTTCTTTGTTCATGTGACCGTTCCATGTAATTTTCAGAATTCTTCGGTGGAACTGTAACGCTGTCGCTTCTTTAGCTGTGAGGAAATTAACCATTATTCGCTGCCATATTTATATTTGGGGGTTTCCTACATGGTGATTTCACGTCAACTCTGGTTGGGGTAATTAAATATATGTTAGATTATTTAACCCTAGAACACTAACCATGGGTATATAGTAGCCAGCGGAAAAATTCCTATTCTTAATTACAATTTTCAGTACCTGATTTTCTTACCTAAATAAAATGTTTTCCAGTTCTTATTAATGTTAACTTAAAGTACAAAGTTTGAAGTGCCTGCATGTAAAATATTTCAAATAAAGATTTATATTTAATAGTTTTTTTTTATCAAAATTTATCAATTTTTTTTTTCAAACATGGGTTAGTAGTGGTGTAACTTTAATTGATAGTGTTCTAGGATTAAGAATGGATTTAATAAAGGCTGGTGATGTAATATAGTGTTTTTGACGTGTGTTTATAGTTGGTAGCATTTTTATTCGGACCCCTTTGAGGTATTTATGCCTTTTTTAAAATAAGGGTGGCATTTGTAAAATCAAACGTATAACTAATCTTGTTTCTGTGTATTACAAGAGAGTTTAAATCATTGTCTCAACGCAGGTTCCTCTTGTGTTCACAGATACGTGCTTTATAGTTCGAGACGTTTCTGCAGTGTGTTTCTACGTGTTAGACTTATAAACGTTTCTTGTTTGTTCTTTATCCTATCATCAATTGCACTGTAAGTGATTAGACATGGTATAAAATTCCATATCATTATGTGTCCCAGAAACTATGACTGCATCTTTCTTATTGCAATTATTATTTTCTTTAACGTCTCCTCATTGCTTACAATGCGACAGCGAGATTATCATTATTCTTTATTCATCCGTTACGAAATTCTCCAACAGTCATTGGCACCTAAAAGATTAGATATTCGAACATAGCTCTCCACAACTTCCCATCCCTTGTGGCCTTTTTTTATCACTTTGATAAGGCTCCCACCTCCGTTTTCGTAGCCTTCATTCCTCATCATGTTTCTCATGAATTCCAGCAATCTCTGAGACATGGGTATGACGATAAAGAACATCCGCATCTTGGTTATGGTGATAAACTACAGCCGGCAGCAAGCCTCCGATTAGGAAGTTTTGAAGAGCATGGAACCACCACTTAACTGGTGCTGTTCACCCTGACCCAGGATAGTAGCACCTCTTAGGGTCCCGGCTATGGGCAAATAGTCAACACCCAAACTGAGGTCAAAACATTATGAAAGTGTAAAAATAGGTTTTAATACTAACAATATATATATATATATATATATATATATATATATATATATATATATATATATATATATATATAGATAGATAGATAGATAGATAGATAGATAGATAATATTAGTGGAAAAATACATACATATGCAAATATATATAAAAATTTCCATACATGTATATTTTCAAAAAAAAAATTTTCAAGGAAGGATCCAGGTAGAACTCAATGTCAGGACAGAGTAAGGATATAATAAAAGAAGCTTAAACACTAATATTCCATGGTCATAATTTATTCCATGGAATCGTAAATACGATCCAAAATCATCAGACCTACAAATTCTAAATCTTGAATTTGTAGGTCTGATGATTCGGATTGTATTTAGATTCTAAATGGAACAAATTAACATGGAAATATTAGTACTATTTTTTATTATATTTATATATATATATATATATATATATATATATATATATATATATATCATTACAACAATACATTATTACCAGAAATAAAGTTGTGGGGAAAAACTAGCAATATATTTCTTGTCGGCATTAAATAGCCTATTGTGGTTGAAAACCGTAAAACAAAACAACACAAAGCAAACCAGATGTCTCTCCCTGATTCTGTGTGTAGACATGCCTTAAAACAAAACAATCCAAAGCAAATCAGATGGGCCTCTCTGATTCTGAGTGCAGATATACCGTAAAACAAAACAAGACAAAGCAAATCAGATGTTTCCCTCTGAGTGTAGATATACGGAAAAACAAAACCGAAGGCTACAGAACCCAGTCTGCCCTGCTATTTACCTCTGTCTGGTGGAAGGAGAAATGGGTTCATGCCTTTCCCAAGGGTATTAGAATGTAAGTGAATACAACGGATCCGACTGGAATTTGAACTCGGATCTCCGATTGCACAATTCGAGCTGCTTTACTCCACCGGGCCTCCTCCTATCTCTCTCTCCATATATATATATATATATATATATATATATATATATGAAATGCGTATATGAATAATCTAGGAACAAGGTTAACCTCGAGGGTACTGCGAGAGAATACTGGCCTTGCTGCACACTGTAACAAGGCCTTGATATCAGGACAATGCAGAAAAGCACAGTGTAAAAGGCAATGTCCATTGTTCTAAAGACATGCCGGCAGGCACGTTTGAATGGTAACATTATTCATGTCTGCCGCAGAGGCTGCCCGATGACGCCAAGCGGGAAATCGCCGCACATTCTCCTTCTTAAACCGACGCCATTGTTTCGACGGATTATCACACGGCTACTTGTCACTCAATTCAATGTCCTATTTTCGATTTTTGACAAATCTTCTATCTATCTATCTATCTATCTATCTATCTATCTATCTATCTATTCCTGACTTTCTTAAAACGACGTCATTGTTTCAACGAATCATCAAACGGCTACTTGTCACTCAATTTGATACTCTATTTTCGAATTTTGGCAAATATTCTATCTATTTATCTCTCTCTCTCTCTCTCTCTCTATATATATATATATATATATATATATATATATATATATATGTATCTTCCTAGCCTGTTCCTATCTATCTATCTATTTATCTATCTATCTCATCTATCTATCTATCTATCTATCTATCTATCTATCAGCCTCCCTATCTATCTATCTATCTATCTATCTATCTATCTATCTATCTATTCCTGTCTTTCTTAAAACGACGCCATTCTTTCAACGGATTATCACAGTTCCTTTTTACTCTATTTGATGTTTTTATTTTCGATCTTTGGAAAATTCTCTCTCTCTCTCTCTCATCTCTCTATCTATCTATCTATCTATATCTCTCTCTCTCTCTCTCTCTCTATATATATATATATATATATATATATATATATATATATTCATCCCAGTCTTTTCGAATGTATGTGTGTATGTATAAATCTATCTATCTATCTATCTATCTATCTATCTATCTATCTATCTATTCTATCTTTTTATTTATTCTATCAGTCTTTATCTATCTATCTATATCTATCTGTCTATCTAATCTATCTATCTATTCAGTCTTTTTATGTATCTATCTATCTATCTATCTATCTATCTATCTATCTATTCATTCCAGTCTTTTCGAATGTATGTGTGTACGTATCTATCTATCTATCTATCTATCTATCTATCTATCTATCTATTCATTCCAGTCTTTTCGAATGTATGTGTGTACGTATCTATCTATCTATCTATCTATCTATCTATCTATCTATCTATCTATCTATTTTGTAGTTTGATGTATTTCGTTGAGGTTTAATCTTTCCCCTGCAATGTTTTCACTATGACTTTAATCGTTTCTAAATTTCAGGTTACCGTTGGAAATAAACGTGTCCATATTATTTGTTGATAATACATTCAAATACTTAGTTTCGATTATTTATCCATTAGATTGAGTCTTAATAGAATCGATCCTGACCTGGCATCTCGACTTCAGTCACTTTCCCATCGCCAGAATATGGCGGCCTTCTGTTTTTTTTTTACAAATATTTTCATAGCCATTGTTTTGATGGTCCATTCTCGTTGGTGTCTCGATTGCATAGATTCAAGCATTTTACTAGATTGACAGCTAGCTCACACCTATTAACTCTCTAGATACAAGCCTAATTCTAGTTCAATATTTTCTTTTCTCGCACTTCTCGCCTGTGTAATTATCTTCTGTCTTCCTGACCCCTGTTCTTTTATTGTCTTTTCTCCTCGCTAAATTCTTCTTATTCTATTTCACTCCCGTGGGGAAAATTATGAAAACGGTTTACCTCGGAAACGCCCACGAATCTGTGCGTCGTGCAAAATCCAGCTGCTCAACGGAAAAGAAACAACATGGCGGGGCCCATGTTTTATGTCTCGGACAGTTAACGCGAAATCTCGTTGTCTCGTCATTTGCATGCAAATTATCGTTGGTCCTCGGCTGTATAAAGCAAGTGCGTTTTTTTTTTCTGGACTTGTTTTTTTTTTTTTTTTGCTCGTGAGAAGGTCGGACGTGTGACACCATTTTGTCGTTTCTACTTTGTTGGACTTTTACGACGCTCTGTCGTTTGAACTGCGATTTGCCTAGAAGTGTTGCGGTCGAGAAGCAGAAGAAATCTATGGCAGTTGACAGTCTTTTCTTTACTACAACAACTCCCAGTAATCCCTTCCGCCTCAGTGGCATTATTGACTTGCTTGGGGCAAGGAATGATTGAAAAATGGGTTACATGCTGCGATTTACATCGCATAATATTGAGAGATAAATCTCCTCATCTGAGCCCAAAATTCGAGCTTTATGGACGAAACGAAATATTGTGCGTCTGATTTGTTTAGAAATCTTAAAACTCAATGAAAAAACTAAATACACAGTTATATATGCAACTTCTCCAACGATCGTGGCTCGCCACAGCTTCTTGTCGCTTATAAATGATAAATTTTGTCTTTATGTTATCTCTCCTAAATCCTGTTTCGCCATCCATTTCCTCAAGCACATCAAACAGGTCATCCCTTTGTCCCTCTTGCCTTCAACCTGCCCCGTGAGTGTCAAATTTTCCAAGCTCTCTTTCCTCGCTATGTGCAATGGACATTTCAACTGTTTCTTCCTAAATATGCTTTTTTATTTCATTTTTCTAAAACTTCGTCGTTTCTCACAAATCCGGACCCTTTTGAAGCTGACCAAAAACTGTTTATCCTGAGATAATATGAATAATAATAATTCGTTAGGGATTATTACTTTAGGTTTATCTTTACGAAATAGGATTAACCTTAAGTTGTAAGTTTAAAGAAAGGGTTACCAACGTTTGTTATAACGGAATTCATTTTTTTTTTTACTTCTACTGAGTATTTATCATTTCACCCACGGGAAACGAATATGGCACAAGGCCGGTTTTATTGTGGGTTTCTCCGAGCCCGTAGGCTCGGCCAAAAAATAACCTTTTGAAGCCGATTAGACGGGTTCAGGCCCCGTCTACCTCCCCTGGACGAACCACCCTTCGGCAAAGCCTCGTCAGGTTCCTCTCTGCTAACGCAGAGGTTCGACAGGGAGGCGTGCGCAGTCAGAGACCGCGAGACGCCATTCGGTATTTATCATTTCACCCACGGGAAACGAATATGGCACAAGGCCGGTTTTAATGGGTTTCTCCGAGCCCGTAGGCTCGGCCAAAAAAAATAGCCTTTTGAAGCCGATTAGACGGGTTCAGGCCCTGTCTACCTCCCCGGAAGAAACCTTGCCCTTCGGCAAAGCCTCGTCCGGGTTCCTCTCTGCTTACGCATAGAGTTCGACAGAAGGCGTGCGCAGTCAGAGACCGCGAGACGCCACTGAGTTCTACTGAGTTCCGTGTACCCCTTTAGGGGGGACGAGCATAACTCTACACAATATCTTATCCTTTGAAGCTCTTAATAAATTTTTTTCTTCAAAACGTTGCTCCGCCATCGATTTACATAAGCTCGCTAAGTAGATTGTGAGTTGTTTACCTCTCACGAGGTAAACAACTCACAATGACTTCAATAACACCTGTGAGGATCAGATTATCTAAGCCATCTTTCCTCAATATATTCCCTAGAAATTTCAACGATCATTCCTGGTCTTAAGTACAGGTATCTATTTTGTTTCTTTTTACCTGTAAAACTTCGTTGTTGTTCACATATTCGGTGTATTGTATTCGGTAAGGATCTGAGTTTCCAAATCCATTTTCCTAACAATGTGCCGGAGAAATTTAACGATCTATTCCTGATGTTGAATATAGGTATGCATTTTGTTTCTTTTTAAGCAAAAGCTTCGTTGTTGCTCATATGTTCGATCCGTTGTATACTGTGAGAAAACGATTTTTCAAATCCTCTTTCCTCATTATGTGCAATAGAAATTTTAGCAATCTCTCCCTGTTATTAAATATACGTATCCATTTTGTTTTGTTTTTTCTCTAAAGGTTCCTTGTTGCTTACATGTTCGCTAGGTTGTCTCCTGTGAGGATTAGATTTCCTAAGACCTCTTTCTTCATTATATGCCTTTATGTGATCTTAATTATAAATATTCTTTTTGTTTCTTTATTTTTTCTTCTCTAAAGCTTCGTTGTTGCTCACATATTCGGTCCGATATATTCTGTGTGGATGAGATTTTCGAAGCTCATTTTCCTCATTAGATGACTAAGAGATTTCGACTGCATCTTCCTGATTGTTAAGTATATGAGGCCGTTTAGTTTCTGTTTTCTCTAAAGCTTCGATGATGCTCACATATTCGTTTCATTGTATTCTCCGAGGATCATATTTTTCAAGCCTTTTTGTTCATTGGGGGCCCCAGAAATATTAACTGCCATTTCCTGATGTTAAGTATAAATCTCCTTTTTGTTTCTTTTATTTCTAAGCTTTGTTGTTGCAAACCAATTCATTCCGTTGTATTCCCCGAGGATCAGATTTTCCAATAACCTTTTATTTCATTAATTGCTCTAGAAATTTCAACTGCCTTTTCCATATGTTAAGCAGAAATGTTCTTTTTTGACTGAAGCTTCGTTGTTGTACACATGTTCTTTCCATTGTTTATTGTGAGAACAAGATTTTCCATGCCGTCTTTCCTTATTGTGTGCCGTAGAAATTTCAACTGTCTTTTGCTAGGGTTAAATATATCTAACCTTTTTGTTTCCGTTTTCTCTAAAAGTCTTTCGAAAGGCGCTCTTCATCATTGTCAATGCGAAAAATGCGAATTTCTACGAGAACGCAAAGACACTTTCAGCTAGATTAACACCAGAATTCTACATCATCGCCTACCTTTTTCCTATTAACTTGACGTTACATTAATCGTACTATAATAAAGGTTACAATATAAGAAGAACAATGTTTGTAAAGCTTCGTTGTTTCTCACATATTCGGTGTGTTATATTCTGTAAGGATCTGAATTTCCAAACCCATTTTCCTAATAATGTGCCGAAGAAAATTTCAACGTTTTATTCCTGATGTTAAATATAGGTATGCACGTCAAGGAACATCTCCCTCTGGCCAGAGAGTCCTCTCTCGAACCGCCTGACCAGTCATACATGTGTCTCCGACTCTTTCTCCTCAATGCGGTAAGCTATCTCTTCTTCCTTTACCGCTCTCCATCCTCTCAAGACTGTGAGATACTCGATAGCATTTCTGACAACATAGACAAGGCTCTCTCTCCCTCCACCCGTTTGCTAACATTTTTGTGTTTGGTGACTTTAACGCCCATCACACCTTGTGGCTTAAGAATACTACTACTCACCTCTCACCTGCGGAACTCCCTTCTCTTCCCCTGTTTCCCTGTGAGCTATAATCTCCAGCTATTCAAGTGTAATGTCAATCGATATCTCCAGTTGCCTTGATCTATCCACTACCCTCATCCTTTCTTCTATCACTCCTATCTGATCTAGCTCTAAATTTTCTGTAACCCCTTGCGTCCTAGTAGCTTCTCACCTTGCTTGGGGTGAAATGCTTAAAAAAAAATGTATGTTGTCACTTTTTAAGCTAAAGCTTTGTTGTTGCTCACATGTTCGATCCGTTATATTCTGTGAGAAAACGATTTTTCAAATCCTCTTTCCTCATTATGTGCAAGAGAAATTTGAGCAGTCTATCCCTGATATTAAATATACGTATCCATTTTGTTGATTTTTTCTCTAACGGTTCGTTTTTGCTTACGTGTTCGTTAGGTTGTCTCCTGTGAGGATTAGATTTCCTAAGTCCTCTTTCTTCAGTATATGCCTTTTTCTGATCTTAATTATAAATATTCTTTTTGTTTCTTTATTTTTTCTAAAGCTTCTCTGTTGCTCACATATTCGGTCCGATATATTCTGTGTGGATGAGATTTTCGAAGCTCATTTTCCTCATTAGATGACTAAGAAATTTCAATTGCATCTTCCTGATGTTAAGTATTCCTACCAAAGTTTATGTAATAGCGGTTAATCCTAACCTTTTTTGTGTTCAATTTGGTGTGCCTGGATTGATTCAGTCATTAACTCTCTTGTCATTGAAGAAGAGCAGACTGTGTTGCTTGACTGTAATTCCTACTACCATTGAGATGTTTATTTTTATCTGATTTGTCATTTTTTACGGTTTATCAACACTTCATGGGTTATTTAAAGCCGAAACCTATTTTGCCTAATAAGAATAATTTATTTATTTTGAGAGTGTACATTGCATGTATAATTCTTCGGCACTTATTTTTCTACTCTTTGACCCAGGTGGGATATTGATTTTCCCTTTCCCAGGGGTATTTTCTACTCTTTGACCCCAGGTGAGAGATTGATTCGTCCCTTTCCCAGGGGCATTTTCTAATCTTTGACCACAGGTGAGAGATTGATTCACCCCTTTCCCAGGGATATTTTCTACTTTTTGACCCAGGTGGGATATTTATTTTCCTTTTCCTAGGGGTATTTTCTACTCTTTGACCCAGGTGGGATATTGATTTTCCCTTTCCCAGGGGTATTTTCTAATCTTTGACCCCTGTTGAGATATTGATTCGCCCCTTTCCCAGGGGTATTTTTTACTTTTTGACCCACGTGGGATATTTATTTTCCTTTTCCTAGGGGTATTTTCTACTCTTTGACCCAGGTGGGATATTGATTTTCCCTTTCCCAGGGGTATTTTCTACTTTTTGACCCCAGGTTAGAGATTGATTCGTCCTTTTCCCAGGGGTATTTTCTACTCTTTGACCAAGGTGGGATATTGATTTTCCCTCTCCCAGAGGATATTTTCTACTCTTTGATCCAGGTGGGATATTGATTTTCCCTTTTCCCAGGGGTATTTTCTACTCTTTGACCCCAGGTCAGAGATTTATTCCTCCCTTTCCCAGGGGTATTTTCGCGAAAACTAAACTCAACAATATCGACTGGAATTTGAACATGGTTCGATGATTTCACATTACTCGACGTTGTCTATTACACCACCCGCACATCATAAGCTGGAGTGCTAAAACTTTGATATCCAATTTAGTCTATCATTAAAACTATTGTAATGAAAGAAAAACTAGTATTACTTTTAGACCGTCCCTCGTACAACAACTGAAAAGAGAGAAGATTATTTTGAGCGCTTGATTTATCACCCGAATTCTAATGAGTTTGAACACGCAGCAGAATCAGACCAAAAATAGGACAACATCAGTGCGGTTCAGTCACTGGAACAAGGAATGCAATATTTACATTATTCGGACTATTGTTCTCATCTTTGCTGCTACTGGTAAAAAATGATTGCTGCAGGCATTAGGTTCATAATACCCAGAAATTCATACACAGATGTCCTCAAGGACACATGGCACAGTGGATAGTTAGATCCAGTGATAGGACCCAAAGAGTGTGAGTTCAATACCTAGTAAAGGCGGTGGAGCACTTGGAGAGGGGAATTAACAAGCGATAACTGATAACTGACATCCATTAAAACATGGCACGTGGAACTAGAACAGTCCACTCCAGAGAGTGAAATAAAGGGTTCAGTTCGACATTCCAACCAAGAATGAAGAAGAAGGCTGGAGCGTACAACGGCCGAAACGTTGTGATAAATATGGCACCAAAGATGATGACAATATTCCGAATAATATAAATACTGTACATAATACCTCATCTCAGAAATATAGACAGATACTGAAAGGCCGAAACTTTGTAATAAATATGCCAACAAAGATGAGGACAATAGTCCGTATAATATAAATAGTGTGCATAATACCTCATCTCAGAAATATAGACAGATACTGAAAGGCCGAAACTTTGTAATAAATATGGCAACAAAGATGAGGACAATAGTCCGTATAATATAAATAGTGTGCATAATACCTCATCTCAGAAATATAGACAGATATTGAAAGAATGCAATGTTTAACCTCAGAATGATACAAAGGAAAGCAACACAAATGCAAAAGGAAGTATACTTGAGTTTTATATGTTATACAAATGCATTTAATAAAGTATGTCACAAAGAGGTAAGCTTGATATGTTTGTTAAGGATATTAGAATAATCCAGAAATCTGCCTGCTTAGAACAGAAAGTGAATTCAAATCAATATACAAAAATAGTAAGGGGCGTAAGACAAGGATGTGTCTTCTCGCCGGACTTATACATCTTATACGGTGAGGCGATTCTGAGAGTATTAGATGCCCTACCATGATCCATTATCCGGATACTTTTCAAAAATTAACATAAGGAAGAGAAGGAGGAGAAGAAAAAAAAAGAGGAGAAAGGACGACGAGAAGAAGAAGAAAAGAAGAAGAAAAAGGGAGGACTGTGAGCAGGTGAAGAAAAAAAGTGGAGGACAAGTCGGTGAATAATAATAATAATAATAGTAATAATAATAATAATAGTAATAAGAAGAAGAAGAAGAAGATGAAGATGAAGAAAGGGGGGATGAGAAGAAGAAGAAGAAGAAAGGATGAGGAGAAGAAGAAGAAGAAAAGAAGAAGAAGAAGGGAGGAGGGTAGGGCAGGGGAAGAAGAAAGGTGCAAGACAAGTCGGTGAATAATAATAATAATAATAATAATAATAAGAAGAAGAAGAAGAAGAAGAAGAAGAAGAAGAAGAAAGGGGGAGTATGAAAAGAAGAAGAAGAAAAGAAAGGATGAGGAGAAGAAGAAGAAGAAGAAGAAGAAGAAAAAGACGAAGAAGAAGAAGAAAGGGGGAGGATGAGAAGAGGAAGAAAGGATGAGGATAAAAAGAATAAGAAGAAGAAAAAGAAGAAGAAGAAGGGAGGAGGGTGAGAGGGTGAAGAAGAAAAAGAAGAATAAGAAGGGAGTAGGGTGAGAGGGTGAAGAAGAAGAAGAAGAAGAAGAAGAAAGGTGGAAGACGAAGAGGTGAAGAAGAATAATGGATGAAGACGAGGAGGTGAGGAAAAAGAAGAAGGAAAAAAGTAGGAAGAAGATGGTTTTTATGTTCCTTTGCTCCGAGTCGCTTTAATCTAGGATTAAATCACCTGTAAAATACAAAGACAGCCATTTCTTTTCCTTTTTTTTTCTTACTCATCGTCGTACAGCGAATAAGGAGAGATGTTAAAGCTGCTATTTTGAAACTTGTGACTTTTGCGTTTATTTTGTTGTTTTTCGAGCTTCTACTATTAAATTCTGTTGTAATTAAAGAACAGGTATTTCTTTTTGACAGGTCATCGTATTTATAAACACGTTTATGTTTCTTACGATATATTGTTCTTCCTCTATTTATTTACTTTTAGGTTTATACAAGAAGGAAGGTTTCGCAATATTTTCTCGCTTCGCGATGCAGGCAGGTGTCCGCAGAGGACATAGCTTTATAACATCTTCCTATAAGTGAACAAGAAAATATATCTGGTGAGTATCGTTGTTTGTGGGCGTAGGATTTGTTTTCTTTTCTGATTTCTCTGTGGAAATGTTTTCGGGCCACGAAATAAAAATGGAATTGCACGTTGCTTGTAAAGAAATCAAGAAAATACTTATTACAAAAGATAACCAAGAAAAAAAGGAAAAAGAACATTACAAGACAAAAGAACGTTAATAAATAAAATTGCCTGAGAATACGCAAAACGAAAACAAGGAAATTTCATGTCGGAATTTTTTGAGATGAGGAATTGTCATTATCCTATGCCTTGCCTGCCGATAGCAAAACGATTACCAGCGCAGGAAACAGAATCTGCATATCGAGTTCAAATTCCAACCTCGCATTCTATGTTCACTTTCGTACAAATACTTTTGGGAAAGTTTAAAGGAATGTTCTTAGAAATCTCCGGACCGCGAGGAACTTTCACTGCAAGGAGGGTTCACCCCCGAGGAAATTTCACCGCAAGGACGGCTCACCCTCGAGGAATGTTCACCGCGACTAGGGTCCACCCTCGACGTAAGTTCACCCCGAGCAAGGTTCACCCTCGAAGAACGTTCGCCGCGAGTAGGCTTCACCCTCGAGGTAAGTTCACCCCGAGCAAGGTTCATCCTGGATCGAAAGTTCACCGCGAAGAGGGTTCACCCTCGAGGAAAGTTCACCGCGACGAGAGTTCACCCTCGAGATAGGTTCACCGCGAGGAGGGTTCACCCTCGAGAAAAGTTCCCCGCGAGGAGGGTTCAGCCTCGACGAAAGTTCACCGCGAGGAGGGTTCAGCCTCGAGAAAAGTTCCCCGCGAGGAGGGTTCAACTCGAGGAAAGTTCCCCGCGAGGAGGGTTCAGCCTCGAGGAAAGTTCACCGCAAGGAGGTTTCAGCGTCGAGGTAAGTTCAGCGTGAGGAGGGTTAACTGCGAGTAAGGTTCACCCTGGAGTAAAGATCACCATGAGAAAGTTTTGCCACGCATAAAGTTCCCGTGAAAAAGGTTGGCCACGCGGAAATTTATTTAGATTTTAAAATTAATAATTTTAGAGTATATATATATAGATATATAATAATAATAATTATTATTATTATTATTATAATTAAGAAAGAATATAATAAAAACATTGAAATCGCTACACAAAATCGCCTGAAGAAGTACAATCAAAGTATTGAAACACGAAAGCTTTTATGTAGCGATTTCAATATGTTTTTATTATATTCGGTTATACTATAAATAATAATAATATATCCCGCTACATTGTATTATGCACGTTATTAAAAGGAAATGCTGCAAACAGTGGAATGTTACTCCACCTGTTCCTTCTTCATTTGGAGATATATTATATATATATATATATATATATATATATATATATATATATATATATATATATGTGTGTGTGTGTGTGTGTGTGTGTGTGTGTGTGTGTGTGTGTGTTTTGTAACCAAAAAAGGTTTACTGAATAAAGAATAACCAGACGGACGTTGGAAATGGAATGTTAATCTTTATAACAGCAACCAAATACAATACTCGCCAGCAGCGTGATGTAGGTAAACCACAGCTAGTGGCGGAACTACTTAGACAGCATGTTAACCTCACTTACAATAGTGTCCAACGTATTTATGAGGATTGGGACATACCCATCGGTGTTCATAGGTAAGGTATATAACAATAGATAATGAAGAAACTGAGATAGATAGATAGATAGATAGATAGATAGATAGATAGATAGATAGATAGATGTTGTAACATAACAAAGAGTTAGAAATAACCAAAACAGAGGCTGGAAATAAAATGTTCCTCATTATAACATCAACAAAATACAATACTCGCCAGCGGCGTGAAGTAGGTAAACCATTGCTAGACTGCTTACACAGCATATTGCTCACACTTACAATAGTGTTCAACGTATTAATGAGGATTGGGACATACCCATTAGTGTTCATAGGCACGGTATATATATATATATATATATATATATATATATATATATATATATATATATATAGTTTAAGAAAAACTAGGTAATCCGTATGGGTAAACCTAAGATGTCGAACAATCACGTGGTCAAGATAACCACTCAGTTGTGGAGCAAGCTGAGTGAAGCACTAATTCAACATAGAGACAGAGCTATTTATGGTGCAATGGAGCATCTCATTATGCTAAAGTGGGATAGTCCATTGCTTGGGCTGTGATTGGCTGCTGGTACCTGAGTGGGAAGTATTACTATATAAATACTAGCATGATTTCTCAGTTTGCAGGATATGTATTAAGTTACAACCTGCTTTATTTTTTTGTCTGCCAGCTGGACGATAGTTGGAACTCTTACGCCGGTAAGTGCTTTTTATTATTGTTATTCTACATCTCCTCCCCCCATCGCGTGTGGGTAGTGGCCTTTGGGGAGGGATGAGTTTTTTAAACCTGGCTGGTTGTGCGGAAGTAGTCTGGACAATGCCCGAGGGTTTTTGTCCGTGTTATTGTAGACGGCTGAGCAGTGTTTGATGTTATTCCAGCGTCGACTGTTTGTTGCACTGGTGTAGGGGTCTCAGGTATTGCACTAGGTCTTGGAACTGGAATTGTTGGTGTATCCAGTTTCCTGAGAAATCGGCGATTTCGTAAGGTAATTCTACCTGATCCGTCAACTCTGATACGGTATTGGTGGTTGGGGAGGGTTTCAATGACCTGACCTGTTGTGTCCCATCGACGGGTTGTTGGTCTTGTAATGTTCTTTTTCCTTTTTTTCTTGGTTATCTTTTGTAATAAGTATTTTCTTGATTTCTTTACAAGCAACGTGCAATTCCATTTTTATTTCGTGGCACGAAAACATTTCCACAGAGAAATCAGAAAAGAAAACAAATCCTTGCGGTGGTTCTGACAGCGCCAAAAATTGGAAAAACACAATTGTTTTTGTACGAAATCAATTTGAAAACAATGATTAAGAGGCATTAATGAAAGGGGGACAACTCATATCGAGCTATACTTATTAATATCGAGTTATACTTATAAAACCCAGGTTGGTTGTTTGTGTGTGTTCGTTTATATATGGGATCGGATTTCCTATATTTTTTCAACCGATTTCTACAAAACTTCTTCACTCTTTTTTTTTGGCAGGTAGTGTTTCTTATTGTCTTATGCACTTTTTTCTTTTATTTTTACATTCAGAATGCTTTAAAAATTTCATTTACAAGACAATTGTTTATAATAATATTCTATTCAATCTTCAATATTCAAAATAAATAAACCTAATTAAGACATCCGTGTCCGTCAACCTTAACAAATAATCTTTGTCAATTTTATTTTTCAGTCTTTATGATGGTCGATACTTGATCTATCTCTTACTGTTACATCCCCGGGCAACGCCGGGCTCTACTGCTAGTATATATATATATATATATATATATATATATATATATATATATATATATATACATATATATATATATACACTAACTTAAAAGCCGCGCATATCATGATCATCAAAGCCCTTACCGCGAGAGTATTTATAAAAAAAGAAACAGGGATGTAACATTACGGCGCCGGGAAAATGACTGAAGTCGAAATGTCAGGTCAGGACTAATAATATTGCATATTCTTCTTTGGATTTCATGAAGAATCTCTAAATATGTAGCAGTTGCACCAGACCAACATGACAGCAGTATTGAAAACGGTGACAAACGGTAAAGAAATAGGAAGCGCCACCTTTCTCATAATTATTAACGATGCACAAAGTGAGCCGAGTTTAGTTTGAAATTCAGAACTTAGACTTTCCGTTTTGATAGTCAATACGCTTGAGAAATTGAAATTCCTATTTAAATGCCGATCGCTGATTCATGAATATTTTACGAGTTTCTTTATCAGTCGTTTTGTTTACGAATTATCTCTTCAAGTTCGTTGAGGTACAGGAAGAAAAAGAAAAACAAAAGGACAATAAAATGCTGATTTAATTGCACACAAAAAAAACACCCACCTCCAAATGTTTTTAGAAAAATTACCCGGGATATCGAGTTGTTTTTGTTTAGCTGCAAATAAAACATCTATAGGTTATTTAATGCAGAAATCTAAATATTTTGTACGTATTTTTTGTCGTTGATAATAATATTTTTCGCGATACAATTCTTACTAATTAACCCATAGCTGGGGGAGAATAGGTGAATCCATACCTTTCCCAAAAGTATTTGCGTGTAAGCGAATATAACGAACGTGGCTGGAAATGGAACTGGATTCTCCGACTAAAAATTCGAAGCCATTATCCATGGCACCACCTGCATATCCATGCTTAAAGCATCTAATATTTACAAGTTGTCACCCATCTAGGTACTGGCCAGGCTCGACGTTGCTTAACTTCAGTGATTATACGGAAACCGATGTTTCAATGTGATGGGCCCTGTGAAAAATGTGAATTCTGGAAGTGTGGGAGACAAAGAAAATTGGGTAAGACGATAAACTACATCCGCGTCCTGGGTAAGACGATGAACTACATCCGACAGCAATTCCGCTGATCAAGAGGTTTTGAGGCGCGTGCGAGCCCCTCTTAATTGCTGGTGTTCCCAGGTCCATCCAGACCCGTGGTGGTAGCACCTGTTAGGATCCCATCTATGGGAAAATCCACAAACTGACGTCCAAAACACTATGAAAGTGTAAAATAGGTTTTGATACTAGCAATAATTGTTTGTAAAAATTATTGCCAGCAATGAATTTTGGAATAAAAAAATTATTACAGACCATACATTAATACCAGCAATACAATTTTTTAAAACAAAAACATTACGTTTTTGGAAAAAAATATTACCAGCAATACATGTTTGGTAAAAACATTGACAGGAATACATTTTTTGAAAAAAAATATTAGCAGCAATTTTTGAAAAAATATTACCAGCAATAAAAAACTTGTCGGCATTAAATAAACCTTTGAGGTTGATATCCCATAAAACAAAACAAAACAAACCAAACCAAATACTGGTAACAGAAATAACATTTAATGGACTTAAGCAATCTCTTCTCCTGAAAAAAAAATTAAAGAAATATTTAAAAAAAAAAACAACTGAGAGCAGAACTGTTTAGTTAATGAATGCCTAATGTGTCATTATGAGGAAACATCTATTGTCCTCACCTTTGTCGCCATGTTTATTACAACGATTCAGCCGTTGTACGCTCCGGCCTTCTTCAGGTGGTTGGAATGTCGAACCCTTTATTTCGCTCACTGGGGTAGACTGTTCTAGTTCCACGTGCTACGTTTAATGGATGTCAGTTATATGATATCTCCT